>JAVGVS010000188.1:602500-622500 GCA_032718565.1 Distichodus sexfasciatus
CGTCCTCTCTCTTCCCACTCTTTTTCTCTCCCCACTTCACATCTCCTCTCTCCTCTCTCTCTCTCTCTCTCTCCTCCCTCCCTTCTCTTTTTTCTTCCCTCTCTTTCTCCCCACCTTTCTCTTCTTTCTTTCCCTCTCTCTCCCTTCATTTCTCTTTCTTTCTCTCGCTCTCCCTCTCTCACTTAACTTCTCTCTTTTCTCCCCCACCTTTCTCTTCTTTCTTTCCCTCGCTCTCTCTCGCTCTCTCTCGCTCTCTCCCCTCTCTCCCCTCTCTCTTAACTTCTCTCTTTCTACCCACCTTTCTTTCTCTCCCTTGATTTCACTCTCTTTTGTCTTCCCTCTCTGTCTCCCAACCTGTCTCTTTCTCCTTCCTCCTTTCCCTCTATTCTTCCTTATTCTTCCCACTCTTTTTCTCTCCCCACTTCACATCCCTCTCTCTCTCTCTCTCTCTCTCTCCCTCTCTTTTTCTCCCCCTCTCTGCAGGTGAACAATGTGGATTTTGCCAACATCATCCGTGAGGAGGCCGTGCTCTTCCTGCTCGACCTGCCCCGAGGTGAAGAGGTGACCATCCTGGCTCAGAAGAAGAAGGACGGTAAAGGATTACTCTCTCTACGTCTCACACTCCTCTAATCCACCGACGTCGTGTTCATCCGCGTGTGTGTGTAGCGTATGTTGTAATATAGCACTGTCTACCCTGCAGTGTACCGGCGCATCGTGGAGTCAGACGTGGGCGACTCCTGCTACATCCGCACACACTTCGAGTACGAGAAGGAGTCTCCGTACGGGCTGAGCTTCAACAAGGGCGAGGTCTTCCGCGTAGTGGACACGCTCTACAACGGCAAGCTGGGCTCCTGGCTGGCCATCCGCATCGGCAAGAACCACCAGGAGGTGGAGAGAGGCATCATCCCAAACAAGAACCGGTACCTCCCTTTCTTCCTCCCTCCATCCTCCCCGCCTCTTATTCCTCCTCCCTCACCCTCCCTTCATCCCTCCTTTCTTCCTCCCTCCATCCCTCCCACTCTCTTATTCCTCCTCCCTCACCCTCCCTTCATCCCTCCCTTTCTTCCTCCCTCCATCCCTCCCACTCTCTTATTCCTCCTCCCTCACCCTCCCTTCATCCCTCCCTTTCTTCCTCCCTCCATCCCTCCCACTCTCTTATTCCTCCTCCTCACCCTCCTTCATCCCTCCTTTCTTCTCCTCCATCCCTCCTACCCTCTTATTCTTCCCCTCACCTCCCTTCATCCCTCCCCTTTTTGCTTCTTCTTTCCTTCCCTCTCTTTCTTCCTCCCTCCATTCCTCCCTCTCTTTCTTGCTCCCTCCCTCTCTTTCTTCCTCCCCCTCTCTTTCTTCCTTCCTCCCTCTCTTCCTCCCTCCCTCCCTCTCTTTCTTCTGCCTTCTCTCTTTCTTCCTCCCTCCCTCTTTCTTCCTCCCTCCCTCTCTTTCTTCCTCCCTCCCTCTCTCTCTTCCTCCCTACCTCTCTTCCTTTTTCCCTCTCCTCTTTCTCTCTCCCTCCCTCTCTTTCTTCCTCCTTCCATCCATCCCTCCCTTCGCAGCTCTCTTTCTTCCTCCCTCCATCGCTCCTCCCTTTCTTCCTCCCTCCGTCCCTCCTACCCTCTTATTCTTCCCCCTCACCCTCCCTTCATCCCGCCCTTTCTTCTTCCTTCCTTCCCTCTTTCTTCTCCCTCCATCCCTCCTTCACTTGTTTCCTCTTTCTTCCTCCCTCCATCGCTCCCTCTCTTTCTTCATCTCCTCTCCCTCTCTTCTTTCCTCCCTCCTCTCCTTTCTTCCTCCCTGCCTCTTTCCATTTTCCCTTTTTTCCTCCCTCTCTCTCTTCCTCCTCCTCTCTTTCTTCCTCCTCCATCCCCTCCCTACCCTCTTATTCTTCCCCCTACCCTCCTTCATCCCTCGCCTGCTTCTTCCCCCTCCTTCCTTCCTTCCCTCTCTTTCTTCCTCCCTCCATCCCTCCCTTCATGACTCTCTTTCTTCCTCCCTCCATCGCTCCCTCTCTTTCTTGCTCCCTCCTCTCTTTCTTCCTCCCTCCCTCTCTTTCTTCAGCTCCTCCTCTCTTCTTTCTTCCTCCCCATTCTCTTCCTTCTTCCCTCCCCTCTCTTTCTTCCTCCTCCATCCCTCCCTTCTTGACTCTCTTTCTTCCTCCCTGCATCGCTCCCTCCTCTTTCTTGCTCCCTCCCCTCTCTTTCTTCCTCCCTCCCTCTCTTCTTTCCTCCTCCCTCTCTTTCTTCCTCCTCCCCTCTCTTTCTTCCTCCCTCCCATCCCTCCCCTTCATGACTCTCTTCTTCCTCCTCCACTCCACTCTCTCTTCTTGCTCCCTCCCTCTCTTTCTTCCTCCCTCCTCCCCTCTCTTTTCCTCCCTCCTCTCTTTCCTCACTTCCTCCCCTCTCTCCTTCTTCCTCTCTTTTCCTTCTTCCCTCCCTCTCTTTCTCCACCTCTCTCTTCTTTATTCCGTAATCACTGCTTTCTCTTTCCACTCTTCCTCCCCTCCCCTCCCCTCTCTCTTTCTTCGCTTCTCCCCTCTCTTTCTTCCTTCTCCTCCTCTCTTCCTCCTCCCTCTCTTTCTTCCTCCTCCTCTCTTTCTTCTTCCTCCTCTCTTTCTTCCTCCTCCCTCCCCTCTCTTTCTTGCCCCTCTGTTTCTTCCTCCCCTCCCTCTTTCTTCCTCCTCCCTCTCTTCCTTCTTCCCTCCCTCTCTTTCTTCCTCCCTCCATCCCTCCTCCCTGTCTCTCTTTCTTCCCTCCCCCATCGCTCCCTCTCTTTCTTGCTCCCCTCTCTTCCCCTTCCTCCCTCCCTCTCTTCTTTCTCCCTCCCTCTCTTTCTTCCTCCTCCCTCTCTTTCTTCATGACTCTCTTTCTTCACTCCCTCCATCGCTCCCTCTCTTTCTTACTCCCTCCCTCTCTTTTCTTCCCTACCTCCCTCTCTTCATTCCTCACTCCATCTTTCCCTCCCTCCCTCCCTTCTCCCTCTCTTTTTCTTCCCTCCCTCTTTCTTCCCCCTTCCCTCTGTTTCTTCCTCCCCTCCCTCTTTCTTCCTCCCTCCCTCTCTCTTCCCTTCTTCCTCCTTCCCTTTCTTCCTCCCTCCCCTTCTTCTTTCCTGCCTTCCCCCCCTCTCTCTTTTTTCCTCCTCTCTCTCTCTTCCCTCCCTCTCCCCTCTCCTGCTCCATCTCCCTCTCTCTCACCCTTCCCCTCTCTCCTCCCTCTTTCATTCTCTCTCCCTTGCTCCCTCCCTCACATTCCTATCTCTTTTCTGCCTTTCTCTTTCTCCTTTTCTCCCTCACACTCTTTTTTCTTCTTCCTTCACATCCCCCTCTTCCTCCCTCTCCTTTTTCTCTCTCTTCCCCTCCCTCTTTCCGTTTCTCCTTCACAGTCTGTCATTCTCTCTCTCCCAGTCTCTAGCCGTCCTGTCCTTTCTCTCTACCTCTTCCTGTTCTGTCTTCTCCTTTATTTGTTCTTTCGTTCTTTCTCCCCTTCTCCTCACCCTCACGCTTTCTCTCTTTCCTCTCTCGCTCTTTCACTCTCTCTTTCTCTTCCTTCACACGCGCTTCTCTTTCTTTTTCTCTCTCTCCCCCGCTCACTCCTTCACATTCTTTCTCTCCCTCCCCTCTTTTCATTTCTTTCTGCCGGTCTTCTCCTCCTCCTCCTCCTTCCCTCTCACTCTTATTTCTTCCTGTCCTTTCCTCTTCCTCCCTCTTTTTGTCTCTCCTTATATCTTCTCTTCCCTTATATCCACAGATTAAGATTTAAGCAATTCCTTGCCTCTCTCTCTCTCTCTCTCTCATCTCCTCCTCCTCCTCCTCCTCCTGCTCCTCCTCTTCTCCCAGGAGGCCGAGAGCAGCTGTCAGCGTCAGCCACTCTCCCCAAGACCCCCGGCGGTGACCGAGCCGACTTCTGGAGGTTCCGAGGCCTGCGCAGCTCCAAGAGGAACCTGAGGAAGAGCCGCGAGACCTGTCTCACGCAGCAGTGCAGACCAAGTTCCCCGCCCTACCGAGAGGAGTAATTGCTGCGGGAGAGAATGAGAGTTCCCAAACTCCACCAGCTAGTCTTTCGTAGAAGCACTTCAAAAGCGAAACCAGAAATTGAAATCAACACCTCTCTCCTTCCCTTCCTTTCTCGCTCTTCTCTCTCCTTTCCGCTCTCTTCTTCCCCTCCCACCAATCTTTCTCTCCCCTCTCTCTCTATGTCCCGCTCCCCCACTTCAATCTCTTTCTTTTTTCCCCCCCTCCCTCACTGTGCCCTTCTCTCTCTCTCTGTTTATCCCTCTTTCTCTCCCTCTCCCCCCTTTCTCTTTCATATTCCTCTCCCTTGTCTTCTTTCTTTTTTTTCTTTCACTCTTTCCTCCTTTCTCCCGTTCTGAGAGAGAAGTGTTCAAACACTGGGCCTTCATACGTCATAAAGGGAAGCGCACCAAGTGTACACATCTACCTCATGTCCTGTTTATTACCCTCCTTCTGCCCCTTTAATGGGATGCCGTTCCTCTCCTCCCCTTGTCCAGCCGGATTCCTGAGGCCCGTAGTGGTCTTCGGGCCGATCGCAGACATCGCTAGAGAGAAACTAGCCAGAGAGGTGCCTGATCTGTTCGAGCTTGCCAGTAAGTTTCCGTCTGCGATACACTCTCTCTCTCACACACACACACACACACACACCTTTCTTTGGTAACACACACTGTATGCCGCGCCTCTTTCGTGTACTAATCCCACAGGTCATTTCCAGGGAGCACCAGTAGCATAAAATCTAGTTTTCGTTTTCCCAAACGTTGCTTCATGACTCTACTTTGCTTTCCAGAAACGCAGCACCACGGAGACGGAGAAAGTACGTCGCTCACCGCTTGCTCCCACTCTTCTAGCGCTAGACAAAAGCACAGGCTGCGCTCGAGATCGTTTTTCTTTTCCTCCTTCAGCCGCTTGGAATGACTGCTTTTACCCTCCACCGTCCTCTTCCTCCCACACGCACTTTCGTCCACGTGGCCAACGGCTGCCGTCACGCTTTTGTTTAGTCTCCCGTCCTTATCACTTTCTGTTCCTTCTGACGGTGTCGTAAGCCGCGTGGACGAACGCAGCAGCGTCTGACGTCTTCCAGGCTGATATTAGTAGATATTAAAGGGATAGTTTGGGCTAAATATTTTTTACCTTGCTGGTTTTCAAGAGAGAGAGGAAGATTGGGGAGGAGAAATTGAGGTGGGAAAAGTAGAGGAGGAGATTGGGATGGAAAGGAGAGTAGCAAGAGAGAAGAAGTGTGAAGCCCGAAAAGAGAGGCTAGGAAGGAGAGGGCGATGGAGAGGAGAGAGGAGGGGAAGATTGGGAAGAAGACGAGGGAGATGGAGAGGTGAGGAAGATTTGAGATGGAGAAAATCTCCCAGAACTCAGAAATTCGAACCAAACTCTCCCTTTAATCCCACACATTAGAGTCAGCGACTTTTTAAAATAAATATGATTGTGCCGTAAACCTCTCCACCCCTAGCTAGTGTGTGTGTGTGTGTGTTGCGTGTGGTTCGTATCGTGTAGCGAAATGCTGCCTGCTTGGAAGCTTAACGCACCCAGTGCATGCCGCTGAAACCACGTGAGCCGCGGGAAACGCCGCCGCATGCAACACGCGTACAACAAGCTGCTCTGTTCTCCTGCTGACCCGGGAACAGCTCTCCTGGGCCTGCTCTCACTGCTGTTAGTTACTTACTATGTAAAAAATGGGAAAAATTTATCATTAATTATTTTGTTCTATTTTTTATTAGGCAAAAAATGAAATAAATATTTAAAAATTATATTTTATTGCTACTTTATAACTTTCAGTTACTGAAATTATTTTAAAAGAAATGCAAAATAATTTAAAATAATTATTCAATATATTTTTTTAAATTTGTTTTATTTATATTTATAATATTTTTAATTGTATTATTTTTCAGAATTTTATTCTCTATTTCTAGTTTTTCATTCTATTTTTATTTTCCTTGCTACTGCTAATTTCTAACTTGTACAAATTTAAATTTACTTAGTTAAGGTTATTACAATTTTTATACTAAGTTTCTCTATTTTTTAACTTTTTGCTTAATTAATATTTATTGTAATTTTTTTGCTTTATTATTTGTTATAATCATTATAATTTATTTTAGTTTTTACTGTTTTTTTCAAGGTAAAATATTTGTTACTGCTCTTTTTAAATCAATTAAATTTTATACTATATTTCTTAAACTATATTTTTAACTATACTTCTTAAAGTAGAAATGTTATTCACTTTTGTTTTTGAAATACCTTTAGTTAAAAACCAAAAAAAAAAAGTTCAACAGCTAAAACAACAACAGCATTATTAATATCATCCCTATTTTTAAACCTTGTTTTCAAATTAGAGGGAGAGAGAGCTGTTAACGGACCATCACGAGACAGCAGCCGTCTCACTGCCGGTGCTAAAGCTGAAGCATGCACGTGATTGGCCGGTGGCAGACGGCGTTGAGCCAGTCACGGTCCTGGAAAAGTCCCGAAACTGTGTTCTTTCTAAACTTGAACTAAACGAATGCAGGAGTTGACTGTGTTCAGGACCGCGACTAGAAAGAATGAGGAAAAAGGAAACGACCTCTTGAGCTAATCGTGTTGTGTGTTGTTTTTTGCCCGTTTCCGTGACGCAGAGAGCGAACCGCGAGACGCTGGAACAGACCAGCGCAGCTCGGGCATCATACGCTTACACACCATCAAGCAGATCATCGACAAGGTGAGAGCAAACACACTGCTGCTGCACCTACTGTGTGACCGGAGAATATATTAATGAAAGTAACTTTACTATTTTTAACTCATTTAACTATTTCTAAGCCTTTATTAGATTATTATTTCTATTTTTAACTCTTAAAAAAACAACTTTTTAACTATTATTGTTTGGCCTTTGACCACTTGTTGATCTTTTTTAACCTTAACGCATGAGTTAAAGTAGAAATACTGTTCTTTTTGTCAAATCTTAAGTCAAAAAATAAATGGATTTTACCTCTTGTTTAACTTTTAGTTCTTGTTTGTGCTTTGGTCTAAAAGCTGCGTTCCAGTGTGATGTGTAACAAAATGTAACAGAGTGAAAATATGTGTCCTGAACGTTTGCCGGAGCAGGACAAGCACGCTGTGCTGGACATCACGCCCAACGCGGTGGACCGGCTGAACTATGCGCAGTGGTACCCCATCGTGGTGTTCCTCAACCCCGACAGCAAGCAGGGCGTCAAGAACATGAGGAGCCGACTCTGCCCCGAGTCCCGCAAGAGCGCCAGGAAGCTGTACGAACGAGCGCTGAAGCTCAGGAAGAACAACCAGCACCTCTTCACCGGTCAGTACCACACCGTCCTGTTACTCACACGCTTATTCCAACAGTAATTGCTTCTTGCATATCTAGTTTAAGGCTTCTGTGGCTCTGTCCACTTTGAGGTCAACAAAGTTTGTTGGTCATATTTTCAATGTGGTGGACTGGAAAGTTAAGCCGTTCTTTTCTCTTGACCATGTGGGTTTGCGGAGACATATGTAGTAATGAAGTAATGGCGGGTGGACGGGAGTGTCGAGGCTTCAGACTTTCAGTACTGACCACTGAACCGAAAGACAAGTCCATCTATAATTAACGAGCACCGTCACCTTAATGAACACGTCAGCCGTGTTGGTTGTAAACGTGAGAAGTGTAGCAGTGAGTGCTGCCTTCATTTGGGGTGTAATGCTGCGTAACAGCCTCCAGTCCCGGTAAGTGGAACTGTAACTACCTCCAGCACTTCGCTCCTGGACACTGATTAAAGGGGCACGTGTAGCGACAAGTTTAAGATTAACTGACCGTAGCTGTAGGATGTGTCCAGTTCATCTCGGTCAGTCTAGAGTTGGGGCAGTTGGTGGAGTAACCGTTCGGGATTGGGCCCCGTGATCAGAGGATTGCCGATTCGGAGTCGGTCGGTAAAGGTACCATTGAGTGTCGTCAAGCCATTGCTCCCCCATGGCCTTACCAAAAAGCTGCCACTGCTCCTTCCTGGGCCGGGTCAGATGCAGAGGTCACATGTAACGTGGTGCACTGTGTGCTGAGCCGAGCTTAACGTTGACTTGTGATGAAAGTGAAAGATGAAAATCTCCTTCTCTCTCTCCCTCCTCCTTTCTCTAGTCACCATCACCTTAAACAACATGAACGAGGGCTGGTACGGAGCGCTGAAGGAAACGGTCCAGCAGCAGCAGAACCAGCTGGTCTGGGTTTCCAGAGGCGCAGGTGAGCCCCCCTACTCCTTTCTTCTCTTTTTCCTCTTCCTCTTTCTTCCTCTTCTTCAGTTGGACTTTTTGTCTGATCTTCACCTCGTTTTGCTTCCTTGTACCTTCTCCCTCTTCTCGCCCCTCTTTACCTTGCTTTCGAATGCCATCCTTCATCCTTCCCCTTTCTCAACTTTCTTTTCCTTCTTCCTTTCCTTCTCCTTCCTCCCTCCTTCTTGTTTATCTTTTTCCTCTCTCCACATTCTCTGTTTCTCGTCTTTCATCCTTCTCTTCCTGTCCGTTTCATCCTCGTCCTCACTTCCTTTCTTTCCTTCGTCCCCGCTCCGCTCTCTCCCTCTTCCATTATTTTACACCGTTTTCCCTATTCTCTCTCCCAGCGCCCCAGGCAGCAGCACCTCGGGCGGCCTGGACCTACGGCGACCGGCTCTGTCTTACCTGCTCGGCGCCGGGCAGTGAGTACAGCATGTACAGCACCGACAGCCGCCACACGTCCGACTACGAGGACACGGACACGGAGGGCGGCGCCTACACCGACCAGGAGCTGGACGAGGCGTTGAGCAGCGGAGTGGGACCGCCCATCGCGAGCGGCCATCTTTCGCTCGTCGAGCAGTCTTGTGACCCCCTGTGGTCCAGCAGCCGCCTGGCTACACCGCCTTCCCGTCGTCGCGGCCCGACACCCTCGCCCGCATCCACCCGGCCGGCTTCAAGGCCCCGGCGGCGGGGACGGCAGCGCCGTTGCCGCAGCAGCAGGTAGCGTTTCTCACAGCCGCCCACCTCCCCTGTTGCCTGGAGGCCGTGGCAGGCTTCCGAAAAGGGTTGTGGAGGCGCTTGTGAAGTTTGACTCCGCCTGCGTTAGCGCGTTTCTTCCTCTGCGTCTTTTCTCTTTTAACGGGGAAGCCAAATCTGGCTGTTCTGACCACTCTGACTCTCGTCTGTGCCAGGAAACCGAATGGCTGTGTGTTTGCGTGTTTGTGCGTGTGCGTGTCTATGTGTAACTGTGTGGGCTGCTAGGACTGACCGCTGTCAGTTGTATTGATGTCTTTATGTGCATGATTGAATGATCAGTGTTAATCATATTTACTATATATATATATATACAGTATGTCTCTACATCTATTTATCTCTCTATATATTTATAATAATACAGTTGTCCCTCAGGTCTCGTAGGTCATTATATTTATTTGCAAATTTCAATCAAAAGTTTCATCAAATCAGGCACAACTATCTCTTCGTTTTATAAGATCCCACCTTCCTCAGATTAGGGACTACTTTTTCTACCGTGATAATTCCATCGTTATAACGCGTGGGTTGTGTGGAACGGTAGGAGGCTACAGCAGGATTCCCGCTTCAGGTTCAGCGCAGTGTTTAGCCCACAAGGTTGTGCCAATTCATACCGTCTTATTTGAACTTTGCTGGAACACTTTTGATCCACGAGAATCACAAACACACGGGAGGACGACTGTACATCTGTTACTCTCTCGTGGTGATATCTGGAGTGTCTTACCCACTGTGTTAGCCGAAGGCCAAATGTACCATTTTAGCATTAAAGATGAACCAGTGTCTCTGAGCAAAACTGAAAGCTTTGTCCCGGTGTAGATTTTTGTATGATGTCGATTCCACCAATCACATCCCCTTGTTGCTAACCGGCACCATGACACTGTCCCCCCCTCCCCCCCCATTTCACCCAACCACCTCCACACTTCCGCACACTTTGCCTAGCACACCTCAACCTTCCCTTCTGCCGCTCGCTGTAGCTACAGAAGAGCGTGACGCTGACCAAGACTTTGCAGCTTTTAGGTGCGGTTGTGAGCACGTTGTATTAAACGTTTCTGACCACCTTCACAAGCTTGGCCAGCTCGGCCGCCGCAGCTTCGAGCGGCGCCCAGCCACTTGCCGCCCCGCCGCGTAGCGCTACTGGCGACTCCGAGGAATCCGGGTGACGTCCGGACGAGAACCGCAGCTCAGCCCGGCCAGAGTCCATCAATCCGGACAGACCGGGTCGAGCCAAATGCCGCACCAGCCACCAGCGGCGGATTTGCAGGGCAGTGTTGCCGTCATGACCCAAGCAGGTACTCTCTTTCTCTTTTTCCTCTCTTCTCTTTTCCATCTTACCCCGCCTGCCTGCCTGCCTGCCTGCCTGCTGACCCTGCGTGCTGCCTCGCTCTCTCCTGCATGCATAATTTGCGATGTGTTTGTATACGCATGTGAACAGTAGTGGACAGGGCCAGACACTTGTTATTGAGACGGGTACATAAATCTCCTACTGACAAAACTACCATAAAATCATGTCGTGCGTGCAAGGCTCCAGCCCAGAGCGATAGCACTTTGGTCATTCGTGAGCTTATACAAAGGGTTCTATACACAGGGCTAATCAACCGTAGCAAGTCCCTTTAGCACTCATATTTCCTCCCGCCACTGTTTACCTCTGGTGCATGGCTCCAGACACTGGGTTTGTTTTCCTGCTCATTGAAAAGCAGAATCCTCGCTGAGCCAGCGGTCTGACCCTAATTTGACTTTTCGTTTCTTTAGGTTCCCTCCCCGCTCCTTTTTCTTGTTCCTTTGATAGGTAGCCTTGTTTCCTCTGAGCTGGTCGATTGTTGTTATTTTTTTCTGTGCTGAAAGGCTACTTCTCAAATGTTTTGACCTAGTCTGAAGCTTGACACCTTAGCTTTCAATTTGGTGACAGTGAATTCTTTTTTGTTTGCATTTAGTCTATACATCCCTGCTGTTTTTCCTCAGATGTTGATTGCTCTTGGTAGCTCGGCAGTTTCCCTTCGCTACTAATCTCTCTCTGAAGCTAAGCTACGGTTTGATCTGTCCAATAACTGCCCCTTTTCAGTCTCCTCTATTCGCAGGTCTTTTTCCTCTGACCGCTAAGCTTCAGTTCTTCAGCCTTAAATGTGTCTTAAAATCACAAGCGGGTTCTTGCTGCGTTTCATTCCAAAGAAAAATTCAAAAGTTGTTTTTTTTTTTTTTGGTTATCCACTTCACTTTGCTAACTCCCATGCCCTTTTCTCCTCCTTCGTTGTTCCCCTGTTCCATAGATGTACCAGAAGGAGATGTACGGCCTCGACGACACCTCGCACTCCAGCCCGGGCTCGAAGCAGCCGGCCTACAACTCCCAGCATGCCCTTTACCAAGAAGACCAGCCCTATCGAGATTACGAACACCAACCCATCATCTGATGATGCCCTCTGGTGTGGCGCCAAGGACGCAACTTCGACTTGCAGATGCCGTACGAGGAGCAGTGGCCATCGCCGCAGCAACAGAATCAGCATCAGCAACATCCCAGCACTTACGATCCGCGCCATAACTTTCAGGATGGGCCGGATCGCGACTACTAACCCTCCATCCCGCTCTGACACGGTTATGACACAGGCCGACGCATCAGGAAGCCGCCCCTGAGCCAGTTCGCTACAGGCTGGCGCCCGCCCGCCCCCTGCATGATAGCGCGCGCTTCTGAGCAAGGAAGCTCCGGCCCCGAACCCGTCAAGCAGCAGTATTATGAACCACTGCCTCCAGCCAGACCTTTGGACGTCCAGCAGGCGCAGAAGGGGGGCTACGGCAACACTGAAGCCCCTCCGCCCCCTCCCAAAGCAGATCCCTGCCGGCCGTCGCCGCCGGAGATGAGCACTAAGCCCCTCCCGCCTCCTCCTCCTGCCCCACAAGCAGCGGCGGAGGACGACCCGGCGATGAAGCCGCAGTCGATTGCTGGCCTTGGTGAAGATGTTTGAAACAAAGCGCTCCGTGTGTTAGACAGAGACCCAGAGAGGCGGCCGACTCCACACCGAGGGTGAGAGAGCGTGCAGGCATTGATGCTGAAGATTTGTGTCTGATAAAAATGTCTTCATCACACTTCTTTTCTTTTATCCCTCGCTTTCTCCATTTCCCTCTCTTTCCGCCCGCTTTCTCTCCACCTTCTCTTGCTTATCACGTCTCCTTTAATCTCCTTTTATCTTTACCCCACTCTCTTCCCATCTTTCTCCCCCTCTCTCTCTCTCTCTCTCTCTCTCTCTCTCTCACTCTCCCTCCCACCCTCAGTCAGCAGACATGGTCCCGAAACCGGGTGCAGCCTCTGTGCCTAAAGCCAACTCCCTTAGTAACCTGGACCAGGAGAAGAACTTCAGGTACAGAGCTTTTCAAACGCTTGTTCATCCGTCAGTGATCGAAAACAAGAACAAATTCTCATCTTTTTTATTATTATAGAGCTCCACCTTGTGGCAGTGTCCTATTCCAGTGCAGAACTTGGCTTTTTTTTACTTGTTTAACCTTCATTTCCCTTACACACACACACACACACACACACATACAGGGGCCCGGAGCCACAGCAGCCGCAGCCAAAAGCCCGATGACATCGTTCGGCCGAATCACTATGACCAGACGAGGACGAGGAGTACTACAGAAAACAGCTGTCCTACTTCGACCGCCGCAGCTTTGACAATAAACCCAACGCAGACACCCGCAACGGGTAAACCGCCGCCAGCGCAGACGCAACCAGGCTCCGGCTACCCCAGGTAACACACACACCAAGCACCTCGTCAGTTTAATTTTACACATATACTGCTATTGCTTGATGCATGCCTAACATTAGCTCCACAATGATAACTGCGTGTATGTATCCATTAGAGGCGGAGTCACTGGAAAAGTCCATATGTTTCGTGTAACCCAACAGTCAGCCCCACGGTTCCACCTCCTCACATTTACCCAAACCTACTGGTAAGAACCCCACAGTGGGCATGTGTGCAGTCTGAACACTAGACTTGACTAAATGTTTCCCAGAATATTTTAGTTTACGCTCTCTCTGTGTCGTCAGCAGCGACCCCTCCTCTGGACCCCGTGAGCTCCCCCAAGCTGAAGCCAGCGGGGCGGGAGGAAACGGTGCAGAGCGGCTTGTTGCCCCACAAGAGTTTCCCCGACAAGACGCCCGTCAACGGCACGGCCGAGCCCAAACCCCCCATCATCTCCTCCTCTTCCTCCTCCTACAACCGCTACGTCCCCAAACCCTACACGGCCTCGGCCCGGCCCTATGAGCGCAGGTTCGACAGCCCCAAGTTCAACCACAAGCTGCTACCCGAAGACCCCTTGCAGCCGCAGCAACAGCAGCAGCCCAGGAACCAGCATCCTCCTGCTCCTGCTCCCGCATCCGATCACCATGCCAACAGCAGCATCAGCACCAACAACCAGCCTCCTGCTAAACTGCTGCAGCACAACAACCTTAGCTACAACGCCGTGCCCAAGGCCATCCCCATCAGGTTTCACACACACACACACACACACACACACTGTAGAGGTGGGGGTGTGTGTGCAAGACAGAAGGAGACTTAAAAAGAGGGAGATACGCGTAGAGGGAAAGTGACATGCAGTGATGTGGCTGATGTGCTCTCTCTCTCTCACTCTCCGTCCCACAGGCCGGGCGCTCTGGAGACGAGGACGAGGACGAGGGTGAGGACGACGAGGCCCACACTGTGGTTGCCACGGCGCGTGGGGTGTTTAACAGTAACGGTGGGGTTCTGAGCTCCATTGAGACGGGGGTGAGCATCATCATCCCCACAGGGGCCATCCCCCCCCACCTGCAGCAGGAGATCTACTTCCAAGGGGTGCGGGACAACAGCATCCTGCCCCCCCTCGACAAGGAGAAAGGTCGGCTGCTGTGACGGCATTCTCATCACTATCCTCATCCTCATTAACATCTGTGTGTGTGTGTGTGTGTGGTTGTGTTCTCATATCCTTAAAAGTGTGTGTGCGTGTGTGTGTGTTTGTTTGTATACCTCCATAGTGGGGACTATATAGCACAAAAAAGTGGAGAGGTGTGTCATTAAGGGGACCTAAACGCCCCCTTATATTTATTCTCCCTTTAAAATCCCAGCCCCCATAATATTCATATTCTTTAAAAAAGTGTGTGTGTGTGTGTCCAGGAGAAACGCTGCTGAGTCCGCTGGTGATGTGCGGTCCTCAAATGGGGTTTCCTAAGCCCGGGTGGAGCTCGTCTCCCGCCTCACGCCGCTCTCCTCCCGATGGTTGGTCTTTGCTCCTAAAATCCTCCGACACCTCGTCCCGGAGTCACGCCCGCCTCATCCTCCTTTCTGCTGCTCGCTCCTCCCTCTCCCTCTCTCCCTCTCCCTCTCTCCTCTCTCCATCCCTCCGTCCTGCTCCACGCTGGGGTTACAACTAGAGCCCGACCCCTACCGGATGATTTACTCTGTTATGATGTTAATATCCAAAGTGTGTTGTCCAATCTCGAGTGTAACGCGCTTGAAGTTTGGGAAAAGCACTGTATAAGTGTAAATAACAATAATAATAATAATAATAATAATAATATGTAATAATAATAATAATAATAATAATAATATATAATAATAACTATAGCAGTGCTGCCCTCTGGTGGACAAATGACACAGTGCATTTCTTTTTTTATCAGCCGCATTTAACTCTGGTATCAGTAAATAAAATGAATATAAATACAGTAAAATAATCAAATAAGCATGCCAAGGTATGAGTCAGGCTCCAGTTTATTCTTCTAGTTCATCCCTCTCTTTTCTCTCTCTCTTTTTTTGACTGTTGGGAAAACACATTTATTCCAGATTCCACCCAGTTTATTCTGCTGAGAGAGTAAGGGTCTAATGGGGAGGATTTCTCTCTTTCTATTTGTCTGTCTGTCTGTCTGTCTGTCTGTCTATCTGTTTATGCATCTATCCATCCATCAATCTATTTATTTGTCCATCCATCCATCCATCCATCTATCTGTCCGTCCAGCTTTCTATCTATCAGTCCATCTTCTATCTGTCTAGTCATTCTTCCATCCATCCATTTATCTTGCTGTCCTCTACCTCACTGTTTTGACCCCTGTACCTCTCTTTTTCTTTCTGTCTGGCTCTTTTGCTCTTCCTCACCCTTCTCTCTTCCTCGCCTGCACCTGCTTTGGTTTCTGTGTGTGTGTGTGTGTGTGTGTGTGTGTTGGACTGTAGGACGGTGCGAGCTGCTGTGGTGGGGGTTTCTAGTGGTTTTGGTAGTGAGGTGGTGGTGTAGATGTGGGCAGGATGCTCGTGCTCGAGGGTTGGAATCCTAAATCCTGGGAGGTGCAGGGGTAGTGGGTGAGGGAGTGGAGTGGTGAATGTGAATGGGTGAGGAGTGGGTGGAGTGGGCTGGGGACAGTGGGTGAGTGGGTGGGTGGTGAGTGGGTGAATGAATGAGTGAGTGAGTGAGTGAGTGAGGGAGTGGGTGGGTGAATGAGCGAATGGGTGAGGGAGTGGGTGGGTGGGTGAGTTGGTGGGTGAGTGGGTGGGTGAGTGAGTGGGTGAATGAATGAGTGAGTGAGTGAGTGAGTGAGTGGTGAGGAGTGGGTGGGTGAATGAGCGAATGGGTGAGGGGTGGGTGGGTGGGTGAGTTGGTGGGTGGTGGGTGGGTGGTGGAGTGGGTGAATGAATGAGTGGTGGTGAGTGAGTGAGTGGTGGAGTGGGGAGTGGAGTGGAGTGAATGTGGCCAGATGGGTGAGGTGGGTGGGTGGTGTGTGTGGTGGAGTGGGTGAATGAATGAGTGGGTGGAGTAAGAAAGTGAGTTGGTGGGTGAGTGTGTGAGTGAGTGAGTGGGTGAATGAATGAGTGAGTGAGTGAGGGAGTGGGTGGGTGAATGAGCGAATGGGTGAGGGAGTGAGTGGGTGAGTGTGTGAGTGAGTGAGTGGGTGAATGAGTTGGTGGGTGAGTGAGTGGAGTGGGTGAATGAGTTGGTGGGTAGAGTGTGTGGTGAGTGGTGGGTGAATAGATAGTGGGTGGGTGAGTGAGTTGGTGGGTGAGTGGGTGTGTGAGTGAGTGAGTGAGTGCGGAGGTGAATGAGTGGGTGGGTGAGTGAGTTGGTGGGTGGGTAGGTAAATGAGTTGGTGGGTGAGTGGGTGTGTAAGTGAGTGAGTGAGTGGGTGAATGAGTGGGTGGGTAAGTGAGTTGGTGGGTGAGTGTGTGAGTGAGTGAGTGAGTGGGTGAATGAGTGGGTGGGTGAGTGAGTGAGTGAGTGAGTGGGTGTGTGGTGGGTGAGCTGGTGGGTGTCTGTGGTGGAGTGGGTGGGTAGGTAAGTGGTTGGTGGGTGTGTGGTGAGTGGTGGGTGAATAAGTGGGTGGAGTGTGAGTGAGTTGGGTGAGTGTGTGGTGGTGGTGAGTGGTGAGTGGGTGAATGGTGGAATGAGCTGGTGCTGGAATCAGTGGGTGTGTGAGTGGGTGGGTGGGTAGGTAAGTGGGTTGGTGGGTGGTGGTGGGTGTGTGGTGGTGAGCTGGTGGGTGAGTGGGTGTGTGAGTGGTGGGGTGGTGGTGGGTGAATGGTGAGTTGGTGGGTGAGTGGGTCATGTGTAAGTGGTGAGTGGTGGTGGGTGAATGAGTGAGTGGGTGGAGGTGAGTTGGTGGGTGAGTGGGTGAGTGGTGGTGGTGGGTGAGTGGGTGAATGGTGGAATGAGCTGGTGGAATGAGTGGGTGTGTGTGAGGTGGGTGGGTGGGTAGGTGGGGTATGAGTTGGTGGGTGAGTGGTGGGTGTGTAGGTAGTGAGCTGGTGGGTGAGTGGGTGTGTAAGTGGTGGGTGAATGAGTGAGTTGGTGGGTGAGTGGGTGTGTAGAGTGAGTGAGTGAGTGAGTGGGTGAATAGTGAGTGGGTGAGTGAGTTGGTGGGTGAGTGGGTGAGTGGTGGTGGTGAGTGGGTGAATAGGTAGGTGAGCTGGTGGGTGAAGTGGTGTGTGGTGGGTGGGTGGAGTGAGTAGAGTGAGTTGGTGGGCCAGGTAAGGTGGGTGTGTGGTGAGTGAGCTGGTGGGTGAGTGGGTGTGTGGTGGTGGTGAGTGGAGTGGATAGGTGAGTTGGTGGGTGTGGGTGTGTAAGTGAGTGAGTGTGTAGAGGGGTGAATGAGTGTACGTGGGTGAGTGAGTTGGTGGGTGAGTGGGTGAGTGGAGGTGGTAGAGCTGGGTGGGAGTGGGTGTGGTGGGTGGGTGGGTGGTCGGGAGTGAGTGGGTGAGTGAGGTGTTGTGTGCAGCAGGAGGAGAGTCTGGTTTATTACTTACTCCATGACTGTTTCATCTTTATCATGTCATCATCATCATCATCACCACCATCAAATGTAGTGAATGTGGTGGAGTGGTACTTCATCCATCCAACACTAACTCTCTCTCTCTCTCTCTCTCTCTTCCTATCTGTCTATCTATATGATTATCTATCTCTCTATCTGTCTATCCGTTCGTTCCTCTAGTTCTTCTCTCTCTCTCTCTCTCTCTCTCTCTGCAGGTGACCCCACGAACTGGCAGAACAGCGCACTCCCTGGAGACCCCAACTATCTGGTGGGCGCAAACTGTGTGTCTGTGCTGATCGACCACTTCTGAGGAGCCTGTTAGACACACACACACACACACACACACACACTCGTCAAGGCGGCAGGCGCTACATGAAGGACGGCTGAGCTCTGATGCTGTTTACTGTAAAAGGACGGAGACGGGAGGGAGGAGGATTCTTTTCTCTCAAGTGCTGATCTTTTCTTCCTCTCCTTCCACCTTCCTTTCTTCTTCTTCTTCTTCTTAAGTGCTAAACGAGTGAGCGGGAGGAACGAGAGTTAACCCTTGGTGAACTGCATGCTCGGTGCCCCTCAGAATATTGATGTGATTAAGTGTTTGGGGGGAACTTTCCCAGAAGTTCCTTTCTTTTTTACAGTTTGTTCTTTTGTGGGAATTTTTCAGGATTTTTTTTGTGAGAATTTTGTTCGAGAAGTTTTCCAGAAGAGTGGAACTTGGGACTCTGGTGTTGATCTCGCTCTCATTTTTACAAAATTCCCATGCAACAATATGCACACAAAGCAGCTTTTACGGTATCAATATCTTAGAGTAAAGGTGTTTTAAGGGAGTGTTGTGTTTTGACGAGCAGCGACACACAGCAGGTGCAGAGGGATTAGAGGAAGTGTAGGAGCAGTGCCTGGCAGGAGCGAGGGATGAGGACGGAGGAGGGAGAGAAGAGGAGTTTTTTTATTGATCGTGAAGTGGAGGATGATGAGGATGATGAGGATTCTCCCTTTATCACACCTGGAGGAGTTCAGCAGATCTATGCATGTCAGACTCAGGTGCCCACAATCCACCCCCACCCCCTCTCTCTCTTTCTCCTTCCTCCTCCACCTCTGACTTTCTATCCACTCCTTCTCCTCACTCTCTGACCTCTTTTCTTTCTCTCTATTTCTCTTTCTTCTTTCTCGCTCTTTCTTTCCCCACTCCATCCTTCCGGTCTTCCTAGCTTTCTACACACCCTCTTCTCTTTTTCCTTCCTCCTCTCCTGCTATCTTTCTGCACACCCCCACTCCTTCTCTCCTCCCATCTTCACCTCCTTTTTTCTAACCCTTTACTTTGTCTTTCTCCTGCCTTCTTTTTATCTACTTTCTATTCCTTCTATCTTTCTATCCACTTCTCCTCTGTCTCTCCATCTCTCTTTCTCCTTCTATCTTTCTACCCAACCCTTCTGTCTATCTCATTCTACCTGTCTCTCCACTCCATCTTGCTTTTCTCTCTCCCCCCTTTTTTCCTTCTATTCTAGTGTTACCCCCTATCTCTACCTATCCCTTTTCTCTCTCTCTTTTCCAGTCTCCCTCTCCTTCTCTTTTTTGTCTCTTTCCCTCAAATCCTTGCTCTCTTTCCCTCTCTCTCTCTCTCCCTCTCCCTCTCTCTTCTCCCTCCTTCACTCCGTCTCACTGTCTCCTCCTGCTCTCGCAGCGATGCCTTATCTGCCGGTGATTTGCTTTCGTTCGTCTTTTTCGATGAGAAAACCTCTCGTAGCTTTCTTTCCGCTTTTTTATTATTAACTTATGACAGAAGAAACGAAACAAAAAACAGTTAAGTCATTCGCCGTGAAGTCGATGCAACAACACAGAGACGAGACTTGCTCCGTCTGCTATGCACACAACGACTGATCTCAATACAACAAAGATGGAGAGATAGACAAAACATGTGGCTGTACATAACGTAAGCCTATGGCCTTGGTTCCTGGTTTGTAAATGACTTTTTCAATGTTTGTTTTGTACAAAAAAAAATACATATATAAAAAAATAGACAAATGCATCAAGACGATGATCTTTGTATTCCAGTTGTACCCTCGAGCCTTGGAATTCGTTAGCGTTAATAATTCCACTTGTTTTTCTACCAGTATATTCACACTAACGTCTAAAAATCTGAAACGTTGTTAACTGCCACCGCTTCATTTGAAACAGAGAGGGAAAGCGCTTGGTTTTATAAATGCTCTCCTGAGATGTTAAAAACGTCTGTGTTCTGGTTCTGTCTTGCTCATTATTTGTGATACTGGATGCTGTATGATGTGCCCCGAAATGTATTTTTCTACTAATAGATAATTTTATTATGGCACACAAGTAAAAATATAATTCTTTTAGATAACACGATTTTGTTTCAATTATAGATCTTCACATGTGTGACCTTTCCCCCCCTTTTCAACACAATTTTATGTATACCACTGTGCTAATGATTAAAAAAAAACATTTTCAAAATAAATTGTGTATCGTTTTGTCATTTATGAGATTTGCTTTGAAGGTCGTCATTACATTTTTCCATCAATCATTTTTTCCCAGATCGTCGGACTAAAATTCGCGCAAACTGCAGTGGTGCACTTCTACTGTTTGACCGGCTGATGGCGCCACTTTTATGTATTAAACGGAAATTAGCGTTAATAAGAAAACATGTAGATTTTGTACTAATAAGCGCTTCAGATGAACGAAGAAATGTGATCAAATATTTGATTTAGATAAATCGTAAATGAGTGAGTTAGCCAAGCTCAGTAATTAGCAATT
>JAVGVS010000188.1:625000-810000 GCA_032718565.1 Distichodus sexfasciatus
ACTGTTAGGTAACATCTCTTTCCTATATATTCTGTTTTCCCCTCCTTCCTCCCTCCCTCCCTCCTTCCTTCCTTCCTTCCTTCCTTCCTTCCTGTGTTTTTGTCTTTCTTTTTCACCGTCTTGGAAAGCACTTCTCACATCTTTATCATTCATTCTGTGCTTTGCTTTCTTTCTTTCTTCTGTTATTTATTTCAGTCAGTCTTTGGGCAGTATAGAAACAGGCATCTCTCTTTTCTGACTGTCTTCCTTCTTTCTTTCTGTCTTTTATTGTCTTTTTTTGACTCTTCTCGGTGTCTTTCTTGCTTACTTCCTTTATTTTTGTCTTCCTTTTTAGCTTTTTAGGAGCATAATTCTTCCCTTCATTCTTAGTTTTTTTTCCTTCCTTCGAATTTATTGACTGTTTAGAAACACATTTCTTTCGCTCAATCCGTGTCTTTTCCTTCTTCCTTCCTGCCTTTTCATCCTTGTCTTTCAGTCTTTTTTTACTGACTGTTTAGGAACATGTACTCCTTCATTCTGCAGTGCTTACCCTCATTCTTTTTTTCTCAGCGTGAGACACACATGTCCGTGACTAAATTTACTCCTCATTCTTTTTGTTTCTTTTTGGACTTGTCTGAACTTGTGCTGATCTCTGCTTTTTTGCTGATTTTACAAGTGAATATTTGTGTCTCAGCTTAATGTCAGGTTCTGTTTTGCCAGTGTGGATTCTGTGTGTGTGTGTGTGTGTGTGTGTTTAATGCTGCATTGCAGCAGAGCATTTAGACGTGATGAATGCTTTTATAGATGCTCTCTGCTGTTAGCATTTGATGGACAGCCAGCAACTACCAAGTCTGTGCCTTGTATTGAGTCACCAGCAGAATGATCCGGTCTGGAAGTCTGTTGTGTTACATCGCGTCCAGACTCTCGTACTGTTGTACTGCGTCAATAACAATACGACAGCTTGGACACGATGTAACTCAACACAGCTTCCAGACCGGATCGTTGTGTTACGGTGTGTCCAGGCTGTCATACGTTCATCAGTCTAACAGTACGACAGCCTGGGCATGACTGGCTTGTTGTGTTACCTTGGCAAACTGTGCTCAATATGGATCACTGTGTTATGTCGTGTCCAGGCTGTTGTACATCGCGTCCAGGCCGGGAGGGTTGTTGGGTTACGTCTTGTCCAGGCCGGATGGTCTGCTGTGTTAGGTCTTCTCCAGGCTGGAAGGTCTGATGTGTTATACCGTGTCCAGGCCGGAACATCTATTGTGTTACCTCATCTCCAGGCTTAAAGGCTGTTGTGTTACGTCTGGTCCACGCTGGAATGTTTGTTGTGTTACGCCCTCAACCAGACTTGTTGCGTTACTTCACGTTCAGGCTGGAAGGTCTGCCGTGCTATGTCTTATTTACAGTTTTCTGGACTTGAGGAATAGCTGTCTCATGTCTCAGGATTAGATTAAGCCACAGTGACTTGTACATGAAACCGGTCTTAAAGGGTAACACATTTTTCCAAACCATTTCCGAGCTGTTCAGTAATACACGTCTTGGCCGTCTCCAGACACATCATATTAAAAGGGGAAATCTGATGCAGGCAAACTGCAGAAAGCAAGGTAGATGCATGCGTTTGGTGCCTTTAAGACACCACTGGTAAGAAGGTCCACTGTCGGAGCGCTTCCTTTATCTCTTCATCCTCGCCTGTCCCCTGGTAACCACGACACCTCACTTTCAGTTTCTCAAGCAACATAAGCAAGAGTCGTGTAGAGACGTCAAATGCAAACAATTTTGAGTGCGTCTGAGACCGTTTAGAACACTAGCTAGAACATTTAATAATAGCACGGCAGGCTGTAGGTGGTTTAAAGACGTTTGCAGTGAAGCTCTGAGTTCCTGTTTGGAGAAGACGGAGCTTCGCAACCCTCTCTCCGCTTGTTCTCCCAGGCGTCTGAAAGAAATATCGCTGTTGTGTCAGAAGCCGTGTATAGCGGCTCAGCAATTATGGGCCGTAAACTAGCCGGCATTGTTTATGTGTTTTCCCTTCTTGACCGCCCTGCCACGTTTTGAGAGCTCGGCAGCGTTTGGACGACTGCCAACGTGGCATCTGGACCGCCGTCCCGCTAGGCGCCCGCTTGGGTTTCGAGCCAGAAGCGATGCCGCTGAAGAGGTGAGGCCTTCCTGACCTTCCCTCCATCCTCCCTGACTTGGTTCTGCAAGAGCGAAAGTGCTGGGGTCATACAAAAACAGCTGGACTAACTGGTCTGGGTGGATTTCGGTTGCGAGTTGGGGAGTTTAAACTACATAGCGAGGGGGACAAAAAAAGCTCTCTCGGTGTTAAAAGGGAAACTGTCAAATAAAACCACAGGCTTGATTTGGTTTGCAAGCTGTTAAGCTGTTCACTTTGGTAATCTGACTTGATGAAAAGCAGTATTGCATGCACTTTGCATGGACCTTTCGGGGCTCATCCGTATGGTTTCCATTCACAGAAGAAGAAAAAATAATAATACATTTAAATGTAAACTTCTTTTGATAGTTATGAATAGACACCAGCGTTAACTGATTTCTCTACAAACATTTAAAAAGCGCGAATACTAAATGAGTAATGGCTGCTATTGGGACACTGTATGTGATTACTGTCTCAAATCCCTGGCCTGGTGTGAAGATCTGCTGACATTTTAGGATTTGACTAAATGTAAGACGACAGTCAGCGATTTTAGTAAAAGTGAGCACCGGTCCTGCTGCATCGCATAGAAATTTCTAAAATCTCATCAGAGCTCTTCATAAGAAATGAAATAAAAAATCGTAATTTTCAACAGAAAATCATTTCCAAATTTCTTTTCTCCCAATATCACGCAGCCTCTGGGTATAAAACATTAGAAGCCTTTTTTTTTTCTCTTTAACGCTTTCCTGCCTTGTCTGCGGGAATCGGAATTAATGCATAAAAAAGTAAGAATGTTAATTAGCACTGTTAAAAATAATTCCCAATCTTCCTTTTGTCCAGTTCTGAATAATACCATTAAGCCCCAGGGTATAAAACATGATTAGAAATCACTTTTGCTCTTTAACCCTTTCATGAATGGCTCACAGGAATAAAAATGAAGGCATTAAAAATATGTTAAGTAGGAACTTTAAAATAATTCCCAATTTTCCTTTGTCCAAATAGGTAAACCATCGGACAAAGGGAAACTTGTTAATTATTTTACGCCGATCTGACCCTGGCTTTAAAACATCATTCGAAATCACTTTTTGCTCTTTAACCATTTCCCTGTGCATGAAACAGAAAAGATGAATCAAAATAAAAGGAGCTGAAAATCTATCAAAAATTCAAGCGTTTTGCATTCAGACGTTTCCACGCACGGCCCGGAAATCCCTCCTCCTCCTCCTCCTTCCGACGTAAAGGGCAGCGAAGTGCGAACGACTTTTTTTTTTTTTTTTCCTTCTTTTTTCTTTTAAGGCCTTAAAATTTCATGGTGCTGCCAGTAAATATTTATGAGGCCACACTTCCACTTCCTCGATATATTTCATGGCGGAGTCGGGAGCCTGTGGGACGTATGGATGGAGACAGCGAGGGGATGGGGGAGGGATGAGAGGGCAGGCAGGTGGATGGAGGGATCGTTGAGGGGTGGCGGGGCGGGTTCACGTGTGGCGAGGGAGATAAGCGTCGAGGGTCGCAGGGTTTTTTTGGAGCAGCTCTGATAAGATGAGGCTTTTCTCCACGAGATCTCGGCGAGACGCTCTCGGGTCTACACGTGTTGGACACGTTGTCATGTAAAACTGGGGCATTGAGGCGGGATTAACATCACCGCAAGGCTTCATAAAGACTCGCCTTGTGACATTGGAGTGTGTCGACTAGTCACACGTACACACTCGTACTTGGATTAGTCAAAAACACTTGCGCCTTTTATTTATTCTTACAAAAGATCTGACTAAACTCAGGATTTTCTTTCTTTTACAGGAAAATCAGATCCTCGCTTAGGGCCGGACGATACGACCTCTGATCAACATCACGATTAATAGAACATTTTAGCATTACGATTAATTGACGATTACTTCCTTTTTGGATTATTTTCACAGATGATTTCACTCAACGATTAGGGCTGATTTCCCAGTCGAGGATTAAGCCTAGTCCTAGACTAGTTTGAGTTTGAATGGTTCGTCTCCATTGGTGCTACAACTAGGTCCAAGGCTGGGCTTAATCCGTGAGCAAGAAGCCAGCTCTTAAAGCTGAGATTTTATTCTAATAAAAGAGCCGCATCTTTGTGATTTAAAATGAAGAAAGAAAACAAACACTAATGTACATTTTGAAACAAGAATTGAAATAATTTACATGGGTAAAAATAAGATGATTAGAGCTTCTGAATCTGGGTATTGATTCATTTTCGATTAATCTCCACAAATACGGTAAAACCCTCACACTCTCACACACACACAGGGCATTTGGCAGGGGATTTGAATACAGTATTTGAAGCAGGAGGCGTTCATGGGGCTCTGCTTTTGCCCCGAGGTCACTGCACTGCCACAGTGGGAACACACAGAGCCCCTTTGGAACACACACACACACACACACACACGCTCTTTGTAGAACATTGCACTCGGTGTGGGGGATGAGTTGGGTTGTGATTTTATTTGCCAATCAGATGGCTTGATTAATAGCCTTTTGCTTGAGTAAGCAAAGCTTCAGTCCTTAGAGAGTTGTGAGAGTGTGTGTGTGTGTGTGTGTGTGTGTGCTGGGGGTTTATAGGTTTTATGGTTGTGAGGACCTGATTGTCAGCCTAAACAAAGGACCAACCTGAGATGTGGTGTTTTTGTGGCTTTGTGAGACACGTTTCACATCTTGACCGGGTTTTTAATCCTAAAAAGCAGCAGAATTGTGCACATCTGGCGTCGTCTCCACATCACGCGCTGTTTAGGAAAGACCTACAAGAACACGTCTCATTAAAACACCGATAACCACCAGCTTCAGTATAATGCTCTTTACCTCTACACCCCTCCCTCTCTCTCTATCCCTCCGCCTCACACTCCTTATCTCTCTCTCCCTCTTGCGCGCTCTCTTCCCCCACCTTTTCTCCCTCTCTCTCCCACACTCTCTCCCTCCGTTTTCCATCCTCTTCGCTCTCTCGCTCTCCCTTCCTCCCTATTTCCCTCTCCCCTGTTGTGTCCCTTGCTTCCTCCCCTCTTCCTCTGTCTCTCCTGCTCTCTCTCCCTCCCTACCACTTTCTCCATCTCTCTCTCTCTCTCTCTCTCTCTCTCTCTCTCTCTCTCTCTCTCTCACTGTTTCTCTTCCTCTTTTCCATCGTCCTGTTTCTCTTTCTCTCTCTCACTCCTTCCCTTTCCCTTGCTTATCCCTTCTTCTCTCACTGCCCATCTCTTTCTCTCTCCCTCTCTTTTTTCCATCCTGTTCTCTCTCTCCCTCTCTCTCTTTCCCTCCTTTGCTCACACCACATCTCCCTGACACACTCTTGTTCTCTATTTTCACCGCTTTTCCCTCTCTCTCTCTCTCTCTCTCTCTCTCTCTCATTGTTTCTCACTCCCTCTCTCTTTTCCTCTCTTCTTTGTTTCTCCCTCCTTCTCTCACTCCCCATCCCCCCTCTCTCTCTTTCCCTCCTCCTTTCTTTCAGTCTCTCTCTCTCTTTGTATTTTGCGTTCCGCCTCATGGGGAACAGTAGGGCGCGTTTCACGTCGCAACCGTGTTTTTTTTTTTTTTTTACGTTCTTTCGCGTCACTAAAAAACCTCAAACGGCGCGGTTGCCGAGCGACAGCAGCCAGCCACATTTCATCACTCCGGTTAAAAATAGTCTCCACGTCTTCTACCTGGCCGGCCCAAACTAATTAGCGTCAGATTGGGAGGGAGGGAACCATCAGACCACCTAGACCACCTAGACGTGTTATGTGGAGGACATTCGTGGAGTGTTGCGTCCTCATTTGAACAAAAGGATTAGTGTGGACAGTTCAGCAATGGCTAGATATTGGCGGGGACACATTCCCGCCCTCCACGCAATTCGACAACCTTAATTGTTACAGTATTTTAGAGTTGGAGTAGTTTATTATTTTAAACTTAGTGGCTCTTTCATTTAGATTTGGTACTTGTAGTGTTGGTGAAGCCACGTTTACGGTACTTACGATGCCGCCAAGCTACTGTTCTAACATACAGATAATACCCGAATTACGATGGTTCGACTTGCGATTTTTCGATTGCCATGTCGACAGCGATACGACAAACTTGTAAAAATATTCAAGTCCCAGACCGGTAAAGGTACCACTGAAGGTACTCATGAGGAAGGTACCGACTCTGAGCACTGATTGAGCCGACCGGAGAAAATTCCTCTTATGAGTTTTTTACATGAGAAAGCTGTTGTTCCTGTTGATCGATGGACATTGGAAGGACTTCGCAAAGATTGTGTGTGAGTGTGTGTGTGTGTGTGTGTGTGTATCTGTGTGCGCGCGATTTGGGACACAGCTAAGAGACAGTATCACAGAGAACACGAGGACAGTTAGGTGATTTGTGTTGTGTGTGGAGTGATTCCGTCTTTGGCAGGCATGAGCTCCGTACACTCTCTCCCACACACACACACACACACACACGCACGCACGCTCATCACTTCTCCTCTCCTGGGTAATTCCCATTAGCAGTGCTACTGTATCCCAGGAGATCCAGCTGGAGAAAAAAAGAGGGGAACAAAGCCCCTCTATATGAGGCCCGAGCCCCTATTAAACTTCTCTCCGTCTCTCTTCACATATAAAGGAGACCGCTCTTCATGTGAGTGTGTTGCCGTTTCCGCTCTCCCCAGTGTTGCTTTGCTCAAACAAGACATCACGCACAGAAAGCATGCATTCTGTTCTTTGAGTCAGAGGATAAATGTCGGTAATCTATTGTGTGTGTGTGTGTGTGTGTGAGTGTGTGTGAGTGAGAGAGTGTGTGTAGGCGCTTCATGGTTTACATCAAATCCCATATTCTGGAGCTGTTATTTGATGGTGATGAGTTTTACGGGCTTGTGAAGTCTGTGTGTGTGTGTGTGTGTGTGTGTGTGTGTGTGTTCCTATGGGCACCTCTACACACCACTTCATGCTTTATTTTACACTCAAAAGCACGGATTTATATGAAAAACGTTACACGAAAAATATTCCTGCTCGCATTTAAGGAGTCCGAGGTGTGTGTGTGTTTTCACATGTTTTTTTCAGAGCTTTCACGTCGAGCAAATTGGCAAAAGGAGTCGCTTTAAATTCACGGCCCCCAGATGAGTCTCCGAAGCCCGGCTCAGTCCCTTTTAATCCGTCGCAGCTTTTCTTCCTCCTAATGTGACTCCCCACATTTAAACCACCCCCAAATAAAATCACTGGTCCCCCCTCTTCCTCTTCCTCCTCCTCCTCTAATCGCGTTTTCCTAGCGGCGCACGCACAAACACACAGCGTGTAGGTCTTTTTACGGCCGATGGCTCGACTGTGCTCATGCGTTATAGGCTTTGATTAAACTGTCGTGTTTTTTGTGGTTGTGCTTGATGTATTTTATACACGCGTTGGCCGGCGCTGAGTGTTTACTCAGCGTCTCTGGTGACAGATCGTTGTGGTTTGTTTGTTGAAATGAATCCAGGATGTGGCCTTTTTTTCCCGGTTCGGAACTTGTCGCCTCTTTTTGGGGGGGGGGGGGGGACCTGGGAATTAAAGGGACAGTCTCCCTGGAGCAAGAGATGAAGACTCACCTGGAGTTGCAAACGCAGCGACTCGAGACTCCATTCCAACTGGCAGTTTGGGACTCCTTATTTCATGTCTTCATGTGAGTGAATACAGTTACTGGAAACTGAAGGTCTTTCCTTGCCTTGTTATTATGCATAACTTCACGCCTGCGATCTGCGTCCAGATAATCAACAACGCTGTGACCACAGCGAATGACTGCAGCTGCGCCACTCGTGATTGCGTTCGGCTATAATGCCTTCGAAAGAATAGCCTCACGCTTGGTCTGCAGCGTGAAAATAAAGGGTTCTGGGGCGTTTCCTGAAAGGACTCGGGCTCAAAAGTTGAGACTCGACTTGGACTCGAGCTCAAAGACTTGGGACTCGACTTGGACTCGAGCTCAAAGACTTGGGACTCGACTTGGACTCGAGCTCAAAAACTTGGGACTCGACTTGGACTCGAGCTCAAAGACTTGGGACTCGACTTGGACTCGAGCTCAAGACTTGGGACTCGACTTGGACTCGAGCTCAAAAACTTGGGACTCGACTTGGACTCGAGATGAAAAACTTGGGACTCGACTTGGACTCGAGATGAAAAACTTGGGACTTGGCTTGGACTCGAGCTCAGTAACGTATTAGAATCTCTTTATTTACAAATAATCCCTTACAAAATGTTGTTCATATCGAGGCACGTTGTCTACGGTGTTTCTGCAAAATGCAATCTGATTTCATGTCCATGTGTCAGTGTAAACCGGGTTTCAACGGACAAGCTGCTTTCCATTGTCTGATTTGAGGGACACCAGCGACGTCCCATGAGAACTCAGGAACCAGGCCAGAGACATGATGAGAGAGAGATTTTCTAAATGAAGCAAAATAACCATTAAATTGGATGTCACGATATAACCTGCTGTGATTTATTTATTTTTTTTACGTTAACCGGCAAACACACAGCATAAACTCACTTATACAGTAGAAATCTGCTCAGTCAAGGTCAAAACTTCACTCCCCCGTCCCCTTGTCTCTCAGCGGAGTTCTTATAACGGATTCTCTCCTCCTCAGAGTAATAATAATAATGTCATTCCAATATTTGCTTTCCGGCGTCCCTAGATGAGTCCGGCACTGGCGCTAGGCTCGAATCGTTCCTCTGATCTTAACAGGTTTGTGTGCGCTGAATATCAATGGATTTTTTTGTTCTGCCCAGACAGAGGTTGTATACGTTAATCCAAATTTTTTCCCTTCGCCTCCCGTTTTTTCCCGAGTGACAAATTCTGCTTGAAGAGACGTCGGATATCTCGGGCAAAGTGCTGTAACGCTGACGGAAACTCGTTTTTATTACTCCGGCGTATTCTGCCAAGGTGAGGAATTTGGCTAGTTTAATCTCGCCACCGGTGCAAGCTAATTGAATATCTGGCACTCGTCACGGGCCGGGAAATGTCATGTTAATTGATCCCCCGAATCTGTTGTCCTTTTTTTTGCTTTTATTTCTTTCTAGATCTTATGACAGTCCTGGACGGCGGAAAAGCAGAGAAAAGGGATAGGGATGGACGATATGAATTAATATCACAAATCAATATCGTGATTAATTGATCTGATTATAATTAATGAACAATTATTTTGTTTTGGGGATTTTTTGGTCCTCATAGTTAACTAAATAAATATGCCCAGACTTGACGAGATGTGACAAAACACAGTTTCATTATGGGACAGTACATGAACGCACACTGGGGATTTATTTTTTTAATTAACAATTAAATAAATTATTGGAATAATCGTCATGGGCAAAACTGTGTCAATTGAAGGCTCTAAATGTAGGTTTTGATGAATTTTCCATCAATTGACCCAATATTTTTTCATTTTTAATTAATTGATATTTTCTTCATTAACAACTTAAGAGGACTAGGAGCTTTGCAAGTCTGCGAGAGATTCAATTTAGCCACAACAAACTCATTCACCGTTTAGTGCGACTGTTAAACTCCAGAAATGTCAACGTGAGCCGGTGCAGTTTTTGGTGGAATTTTATCTGGCTGAATTAAGATCTCTTTGCATACTAATTGGCAAATTAGATCTTCGCCTGAGAGAGAGCAGGAGACACTGGTTTTCCATGTCTGTTAAATTGCCCTTTTTTAACGCTCGCCGAATATAGAATGTGATCAGTGATGGAGAAGGTTTGAGGGTCAGGCGTTATCAGGAAACAGTGGACGAGTATTAGTAATAAGAAATAAAAATGGAGCAGGATCTTTCCAGTTATACGAGAGTTAATGTACTAGGGCTGGGCGATATGAGTGAAAAGTCAAATCATGATGTATTTGGACCACATGTTGGTACAATATTTTTTGGAGTCCAGTTTTACAGCAAAAGAAGTCATGCAATTATATTGTTCCTATATTTCATTATTTGAATCTAATTGCACAGAAACATAATATGATTGGCGTTAACGGTATATGCATGTACACAAGAAACACACAAATATAAGTGTTTGAAGTCAAGTTATCAGACTACGTCGATTGTGTAATCGATTAAATTAATTTAAATACTTTAGTACTTTTACTCAATTTTTAAAATAAAAATACAAATAAAATTAAAATGTTAAAAATCAATTCAGAGAATACTGCTTCTATCATTAAATGTGTTTAGTCACAATGAGGACTGCATGTAGAACACAGAAAGTAGGCTACACATTATTAACTGTGTTTTTGGGATCCTATTGAATTGTTGATCTCAGATTTTTGTTTCAAGGTTGTGATTTGTGAAATTCACATTTCAATCCGAAAGCGACTCTTTTTCGAGTCTGGAAAATATCATTTCCTACATGATCTCCCATAATAAAGCACAGCGGCGGCAGCGCGGGCCGGGAGGTTTTTAAGCGCATCTCTTTTTTTTTTTTTGCCGCAGCTCGGCGGACGTACTATTGCCTGTCAGGATGAAAGAAACGAATGTAGTGTTATTGGAAGAACGGTTCTAATCTTCTCCCAACGCTTTCTCTCTCTCTCTCGTCTGTTTCCTACAAAACACCTACCTGACCCTGCTGTAATAACACACTTGCCGATATTTGTGTGGTCAATTTTTTTGAAGTGTGTGTGTAACGCTTCTTTTTCTTGCTTTTTTCGGAAGTTGTAGCCGTTTGTAGTGATAACCTGACATTAAACTTGCACTTTTTCAGCATCGTATGGTACTCATCGTACACATGAGCAAAGTACCGTACCCAAGTGCTGCCTAAGCTTCCCACTGCTCTTTCACGGATGGGTCGAAAGCAGAGGTCACATTTTGTTGTGGTGCACTTGTGTGCTGTGGTGTGTTCACAATGACAAATAATCCCTCAATAAAATCAATTTGACGCGACTTCCTTCGCATTGGGAAATTGGGACTGAAGTCCTTTCTTTTCTCCTTTCTTTCTCCTTGCCTTCACTGAGCTATAAATGCCTTGAGCTTTCACGCAGCCGTCCTGCAGCGTTATTAGCTCGGCAGGAGCGAAGCAATGTCACCGCTAGCAGCGCGTTTAAGAGGCCTTGAGGGGGATCAGAGAACACACACACTTTTGTGTTACTTTTTTGGGGGTCTGTTTCCCCACAATTGTGTATTACTGTGGAGAAATAACGCTGTTCAGGCACTTAACCTTAGCCTTAACCTTTGCACGTTAGCGTAAATAGCTACACACACACGGCGAAAAACACACAGCACAACAGAAACCATTTCTGCTTTGGCTTCCTTTGTTCACATTTAGCCAGCCAGTGCTAATTTCCACTCGCTCACTTACTAGAATTCTGAGGCAATTAGCATTAATTAGCAGAGATTAGCATTAGTTAGCAACATGAATGGAGATTTGCGGCTGTGAACGTGACTTCTAAAAATGATATATGGCTTATTGCCTGGCTTCACACACACACACACACTGACTCATTATGATGGTATAAGGAAAAGCGCTTCTCTCCTAGTTGATATCTTTTGCTAACATTTACCTCACCAATGCTAATTTCCACTCGCACATTTACTAGAATTTAAGAAGCAGTTCCCGTCTTAATTAGCCAAAATTAGCATTAATGACGAGAACCGAGTCTGTTTGTCTATAAAGTTAGACTCTATATGGCTTATTGCCAGGTCTAAAACACACACACACACACACACACATTCACACACCTCATTCACATTCCAGCAACTGCCCCGGAAAATTCTCTCACTTGCTCTTCATAAATATTCCTCTTTTCATCAGCAGGATCAAGGTGGCCGGCAAAAAAAAACAAAAAACGGAAAACCTAGCAAAATATCCACAAAGGAGCTACCGGCGCTAAAGGGACTCGCTGGAGCGCTCGACCAATATAGGAATTTTAATGCCGATACCGATTTCGATATTTGATTTTTTTTTTAATCACGATATTAGGAAGTTACAATTACTTACAATTAGCTATTTTTACATCCCTTGAAACACAAAAGGATTTTCTTTAACATTTATGTGTAATAAGGTGCAAATCTGTCAATTTAGGCAAACTAATAAGTTAACAAATAAGTTATTTTACTTTAATTTTCCATTACAGTAGTTATTTGAGCCCTCACCAAGATGACAAAACAACGTTAAGTAAAAATGTGACCTCTGCTTTTCACCCATCCATAAACGAGCAGTGGGGAGGCTTATTTTAGCAGCACCCAGAGTACCCGTACCAGCGGTGCTTGGTACCTTGCTCAAGAGTTGATCAGCAACTCTCAGATCAAGGGGCGCTGACAGATGGCAGTAACAGTTGTTTTAGTAAAAGTGAAAGTGAGTGATTATTAGTCATTGTGAACACAGCACAGCACACAGTGCACCACCACGAGACGTGACCTCTACATTTGACCCATCCGTGAAGGAGCAGTGGGCAGCGTGACATGGGCAGCCGCCTGGGGAGCAGGGCTTGGGGACGGTACCTTGTTCATGTGTACCTCAGTGGTACCTTTACAGGTACAGGATACGAACCCTCGACCTTCTGATCATGGGGCCAACACCCTATCGTTACCCCACCAACCGTTTATGTCAGACAATAATATCAGCACAGCAATATATGGGTCCGGCTGTAGTGGACAAGGGCTTGTTTCATTCATTCATTATTACACAGATATTTCTATTTTAAGGAGATTCTTGATGCAGTTTGATTTTTTTTTTTTTTAAAACAATGTATTTTTTCTGTGAAAGAGTCATTCCGGAAAATTCAGATTTCGGTCTTGGCTTTTCTTGGCCGTTTCTTAACAGAGATTAAAATCACATGACAGAGAGCGTTCGCACCTAATTAACTTTTGCACGCGGACAGGAACGTGCCATTAAGGATGGTAATGAGGCCGCTCGACTTAGAGGTTTTAGGAAGTTAAAAAACGACTCTCCCAAAAGCACTTTCAGCAGTGTGTGTAATGAACACACATGAAGAGACTAGATAAGCAAAATTAAAACAAAAACCTACTGAATGAGGAATAACTTTAAGGTTATAGAATGAGGTTATTATATTTATGATTGACGGCTACGAAAAGCTCAGGAGACAAAAAAAAACATCAAGCCTTTGTCTCGTGTGTGTGTGCAGATTTTTGTATGTTTGTGTGCATTTTCCAACACTCGGGTCACGCTTCGCCCCCTCGTTCGTCTCGGATGTGTTTTGAGATGCGGCGCTGCTCGTGTCCACGCCACACTGCTGTCACTCATCCTCGCTCCCACACAAAAGCCCTTTTTGTGCTGCTGACCGCGGCGGTTTACAGGAAGTGCGGTCGCGCGGCACTCTTTTGAGACCAGATTAGCAAAAGCGGGTGACCAAGCAAAGAGTCTGACCTCTGACCTGAGCGAGACGATGCCAAAACAGAACAGTTTGAATTCGTCTCTTTTTGCAAAAGCTATAAAAGTGTGCTAAAAGCTGTATATAAAACTAGATCACGAGTTTCTGATGTAGTAGCATTGGCGTCAGCTGTAGCATTAACAACAGAGTACGATACATTTCAGAGGTTGATTTTAGGCCAGATTCTTGGTCTCTTTGCAGCTGAAAATAGTTTGACTGTAAAAGGGGGCACACGCTGTTAACTTTTTACCTGGGCTACAACTGAATTAGCATGAGGAAATCTATAAAATGCTGGTATTGGCTGCTGAATTTCAGTTACCAAAACGGTGTACCTCAAGGCTATGTACTGATTCAAGATTCAAGATTCTTTATTTGTCACGTGCAAATTATACAGGTACAACATGCAGTGAAATGTATCCTGATCCGCTCTTTTAACTGTGCAATTAGGCAATTAAGAATAAAACAAAATAGAGATACAATACAAACTTAAATAAGGAGGTCAGGGGAATGAGACAAAAAAATAAAACTATATCTTATATACAATAAGGTACATAAAGTTACATGTGTGCAGACGGCATGGAGTACAATTTTCATTTAAGTCTCAAGCCGGGTACAGGTGTATCTGCATGTATATACTAAATAAAAAATGTACTGACGTTAACCTGAGTTTACAGAATTATTCTAAAGACGGATGACAGGTGCAGTGAGATGTTTTTAAAGTGCCGAGTGCAACTGCAGCATTGTACGTAGCAGACAGAGTAGAAGCATGTGATATCTGGACAGTGAAATGTGGCAAAACAGTATAAATGATCATCACAATATGAGGTATGTATTAGCAGTATGTAATAGCAGAATTGATGCTTAGAAAGGCATGTCCTGGTTCAGAAAACGGATGGCCTGAGGATAGAAACTCCTCCTGAGTCTCTCCGTTTTGGCCATGATGGTGCGGAACGTTCTGCCTGATTGCAGAAGATGAAAAAGTCCGTTTCCGATATGAGATGAGTCTTTTACAATTCTAATTGCCCTGGTCCTACATCTCTGACGTGCAGCTGCCCGGATCACTCTCTGGAAGGCTTTCTGGTCCTAAACACAGCTGTTCCCGTACCAGGACAAGATGTTCTGTGTAATGATGCTCTCCACAGCACCAGAATAGAAAGCTTTCAGAACAGCAGGGGAAACCCCAAACTTCCTCAGCTGTCTAAGGTGGTACAGACGTTGCTTTGCCCTCTTGACTTGAACATTGATATGTTTAGTCCATGTCAGGTCCTCAGAGATGTAGACAACAAGGTATTTGAACGAACACACCTTTTCCACTGGAGCACCGTTGATGGTGAGGGGTCTGTAGTTGCGTTGTCTCCGGCTGAAGTCCACCACCAGCTCCTTTGTCTTGCTGACGTTCAGCTGGAGGCAGTTTTCCTGACACCAGAGTGCCAGGTTCTCCACCTCGTCCACGTACGCCGTCTCATCGTTGTTGGAGATTAGCACCAACACCACTGTGTCGTCCGCAAACTTGACAATGTTGTTGGAGTCATGAGTGGCCACACAGTCCGAAGTGTAGAGTGAATACAACAGCGGAGAGAGCACACACCCTTGAGGAGCTCCTGTGTTGGTGGTGATGCTGCTGGAGACACACCTGCCCGCCTGCACCACCTGAGATCTGCCTGTGAAGAAGTTCAGCACCCACGTGCACAGGCGGGTGTTGAGTCGTAGGTCTCTCAGCTTGGTAAACAGTCTATAGGGCACTATTGTCTTAAATGCTGAGCTGAAGTCGATAAACAGCGACCTCACATAGTTACCCTGTTTCTTGTCCACGTGGCTGAGGGAGGTGTGCAGGACGTGGGAGATGGCATCCTCTGTAGATTGGTTAGAGCGGTAGGCAAACTGGAGTGGGTCTATGGTGCTTGGGATGGAGGAGGAGATGATGTGCTTGATCAGTCTTTCAAACACCTTCATAACTACCGATCTCAGTGCAACAGGGCGGTAGTCATTCAGGCATGAAGGTTTGTTATTCTTGGGCACGGGGACGATGGTGGATTTCTTGAAGCAGGTGGGGACCACGGACTTCGCCAGAGACTCGCTTAAGATGGAGGTGAACACACCTGACAGCTGGTCAGCACAGCAGCGCAGCAGGCGCCCGGAGATGCCGTCTGGACCTGCCTGGGTCTTTTAAATAATTTTTAACCTGTTTTGTCTGTGAAGACAAAATAACTCCCTAACATTTTTGACTTTGGCAAGGAGCAAAGACTGTAATCATATCAATATAAACAACTGAAAGGTCAAAAATAATTTCATCCAAAACACTTTACAAGGGTGTCCTAAAGGTTTAACTTGATATTTTCAAATTATTATGTTTTGACATGATGTATAAACCCAAAGCCTTGGAGAACGCAGAGAGCATTCATTCAATATTAATTTATTTTGGAGATTTAATAACAGGGCGACCGATATTAGTCACCTTGCGGACCTCGCATCTACAGCAGTGTGAAAGCACTTGTCTTTATGAGTCACACACACTGTCCTCACTAATAACTCTGTTCAGATTCAGAGCTGTCTTTCCCTACGTCCACAAAAAGTGAAAAACAACTTCCCTCTGTCTTTTTAATTATTCATATTCTTATTAATGCGTCTAGACTATCTACCTTCCCCCTGCCTGCCCTGAAGCCCCGAGCTGTGTTACAGAGCGACGGTCCGCTTTATTAGTCTCCTTCTCCGCTCTTTTGCATATTGTTCCACTCACACTGCCCCCCAAAACGACAGAATAAGAGCGACCTGGAAGTCATTCAGAGGAGGCAGCATCACATGCAAACAGAGCTGTAACTATCGATTCTTTTTGTAATCGAGTATTCTATCGATTTTCTTATCGATTAATCGAGTAATCGGATAAATTAAAAAAAGACAATACATTTGTTTTTAGGCTTATTCTAGTGTGTGAGTAGAAGTTAGCAATACGTGCTTTATGGTGTTGAATTTTGGACGCCCTGCACTACTCATAGTTTGATGTGTAAATGCTGACATAGTTATAAAATCAGCACATTTCTGATGAAAGCTGACTCATTTTTTAATCTTTAGGTCAAATAAAAGAACTGAAAGAACAATGAAAGAACATAGTTTACTGCTGAGTTTTTATCTATTATTGTCTATTTATTATCTGTGGCGTAACATTCTAACACTTCTTTATCCGTTTGGTGTCCATCAGAAAATAGAATAACATTTTTTTGATAAATACATTTTCTATATTTCTTCTTTCCTATTGATTACACTATAACATTATAAAATTTAAGTTAAAAAAAAATCTGATCAAATGAAAATGAAGAAATACTGAAGTTTTTGGTCATTTTGAATCAATTTGGCCTAGAAAATGTGCTGCTTTTGGCTTTTCTGGGAGAGAACTACATTTCCCACAATCCCCTGCGCGCTCCTCGGGGACGCGTCATAATAAAGCGTTTAGCGTGCGTTACGGAATAAACTATGGAAAATCTCAGGGAAACTCAATAAACGGCTGTATTGTGAGTAGAACGCTGCTTGTTGTGGTTATTCAGCAGCTACATGTGCGTTTTGTCTGTAATGAAGGGTGCGTTTAAACCGAGCGTTGTAGCGAGTCATGACGCTGACGCGGGTGCTGGCGAACACAGGGCGCGTGTTTACATCGCAAAAATGTCATTTATGGGTTTTTACGTATTTACTTCTGTTTTAGTGCACAGAATATCTCACAAATACCTTCACATACTGAGGGATCAGGTCTTGTCTTGATCGCGTCTCTAAAAACAATGTGCATCATTAATAAGCGTCCGTGTGAGATACAAGCGGCGCGTGCACTAGCGAGTGAAACGAATTAAACGAAGCTTCGATTCTGGAAAAATTGCCTCGACCATTTTTTTGTAATCGAATGATTCGAGTTATTCGAATAATCGTTTCAGCTCTACATGCAAATAAATAAGGGCCGAAAGAAAACGGAGAAACAACCTTTTGTATTCACGTGTCGACACTGCAACAGGTCTGGGGGATATGACTTCAAATCAATGTCACGATTATCACGATTTTTTGCCCTCATGGTTCACTGACAAGGTTTGTTCTGTAGATTTGATCAACTATTAAAGTGGGGATAAAACAAAATTAACAGATATTTATTAAGTATTAACAATTTCAAAGATGGTCAGATATAATGGTGGTGGCCAAAATTATGTTGATTTGTGGTTCTGAATGTCAGTTTTAATTAATTGTTGATTAATTGCTTCGATGGAATGCCCACCTGGAGTGAGTCAGCAAGCGTTCTCAAGTCTGATAAAGGCAAAAAAAAACAGAGCGAAAGAAAGACGGAGCGGTTTGGACGTTTTTGTGTCCGGTCGATGGCTTCGTAGGTGGTTGTAGGTCGTGGAGTCAAGCGTTTGGCAGATTAATAGAGAGCAGGAGGTCAGCTTGGACAATGGATCTTCAGTAATGCAGACGTGTTGACCTGAGCCGCTGATAAATTAGTGTGAGAAAGCTTGGCTTAGGCTGCTCGATTTTAACTGGCGAAACGGTGCACCTCAAGGCTACGTTCTGGGCCCACTCTAAGTAGTGTTTTTTAAACCTGTTACAGCGAAACTAACGTAACTAGCCGTCACCTTTTGGGAATCTAGGACTATAACTGTATTTTTTATAATCTGTAACTCCTTTTGGTAGGAGTTATGACTGTTATCAGGTCAATACAAACAACTGAAGAGATGAAATTAACTCCACCTTTAATGACGCAAAACAAGGTTTTTTGATTGGTGTCATCAAGTCAACTATACAACAAATCAGTGAGACTAAAAACATGAATTATTCCTTATATAACTGGTGATTTTATTAATTAAGAGGCAAGATAACGGAAACGCCAGTTACTAAAAGTTGAATGATCTTTTTCTGGAAACCCTCCAGAAATGAGGAATGTGTTTATTTAGTTGCTCTGGCAGCAAGCTGGACTTCGGGGTTGAGGTGCTGGGGTTTGAAGGGAAGTACGAGCGTAACAAATTGATGTGACAGGTCAGTAAGGATGTCCATTAAATGGTCAGCGTGACTCCGGAGACGAGCAACAAGCGACACATTATCCCAAGAAGACACAGGAAGAGGTCGTCAGGAAGCTTTGTCAACGTCAGCCGTTTCCTCTTTCTCTCTCTCTCTTTCCTCTCGTTCTCTTTCCTTTTTTTGTGGAGGGAGACGCGAGTAATAATGGGGCGTCCCGTTCTCGAGAATCACTCGGCCTTTCCTGGAGTCGAATTACCGAGTAATGGACCTGATTGATGTGTTATTAAATGCGCGCTTCGTCGCCGGGCCGGCCTCCCCACGCCAACGCGTTATGGGCGATTTTCATCATTCCGACGCGGGAATCAAAGAGGCATTATGCCGATGCCAGCGAGTTCTAAAGCTCCCGCCATTAAAGGATGGAGAGAATTTGACTGGGCTGATTTGTCTGAACGCATTTGCCGTGAAGCTCTATTAGGATTCCTGGATTCATCCATTTGTATTTTTTGTTGATAGCCCGAGGAGTCTTTGATTGTTGTTATTTCAGTAATTAATTCGGTATGCGCTGTCGTCCTCCGGAAGCCACTCGGTTACCAACTAGTCAGCTGTAAACGGCATCTTCTGCTGTCATATCGCTACTCGTCAGCCTTTATTTCATTTTGTAGTTGGGAGTCAAGAGGCAAACGCCATTAAGAGGGAAACCCTTCTGATTTTGCCTGGTTGTTATGGCAATTCTACGCTAATTTGCAAGCTGTGGTTTAACTACGACTTAAGATGCTCCATGATGGCCAATTTGCAGGTCATTTTGAGGTTGGTCAAGGGTTCAAAACTAGTGAACTAGTGTCAGCACTAAATTCATCCCTTTCTCTCTCTCTCTCCTCTATGTGACCGTGACTTGTATTTCACCTCGTCCAGTGCCAGCCACCGACAGGTCAGTTTTTGCCCCGCCTCCCTCCTCAGGGCGTATTCCGTCTTTTTTGGTTTGTTGTGCACGAGCCCATGTCGGTTCAGTGAAGTGCATTTCCCCATCACCTGTTGTCCATGCCCTGGGGCTAAAGAGGCATTAGCTCAGGTCTCGGCACGACCTGCGAGGTGAGGAACTCGGCCAGAGAGCTGTTGTTAATGCTGGATTGATTTTTAGCGAATATTCAGGCTTGGGACGTTTTATCTTCTTGTCATGGTTGAAACGCCTGGTGTTCTCTCCAGGATTTCTGTTCTCAAAGGAAGTTTGGGACGATTCGTCTGCATTGTTTTTGATGGTAAATGTTTAAAAAAAAAAGTACAAATTTAAGTATGGACCATAACCACGGTGCATGACCAGACCAGTTGAAAGGCTTCTTCACCAGGATGCGTTGGAATCAATGCATTGGAGCGAACAAAGCAAACAGAAGTCTGAAAATCCCAACCAACAGCATTAAGCGTGACGTGGTGTTATTGATTCTAGTTTAATGTCCAGGCCCAGATCTGTTAAGCGTTGTCCTTCTCTAGACCGACGTTTCATTTAAGAGACCGATTTTAAGTGGTCTTTGGAATTAGGGCTGCCCTTGTGCTGGATTAAAGAATGATCCAATTGACCCTTAACAGTTTTTAAAGGCTTCGATCAATATCAAGTGAATTAGTGTTGAGAACTAAAGTGAGACTTTTGGGTTTTAGTTTATTTTGGGAACAGTTGCTGTCACATGAACAAGGACTTTCAGGTGGCTTCGTGCAATTGCAGAAGTTTTAATTTCAACGTATTGGTATAAAATGTAATTGCTGATTATTTTCCCCCAGTAACCAGTTTTGGGCAAGTTACTTCAAAGCTGTAATGCGTTATTTATTACTTGTTACTGTTATTTCAAAGTAATTTGTTACATTACAATATTACTGTATTTAAAATGTAAGGCATTACACTACTATTGCATTACTTTTAAGTCACTCTCACCAAAATAACTGGAAATATGGATTTGGAAATCTTAATGTAGCTCATGACGCTCAGTTAGCTCATTACACAGCCAGTGGAAGGTGATGTGCTATCTACCTGAGCTAGGCTTATGGTTAAAAACAGTAGAATATAATAGCCACAGTGATGGCTCATGGCACAATACAGGGAACAGTCATCGCAAGAACAGACAAAAGGTCAAAGTCTGGCGAATTGTGATAGAAATACTGTAACTTCAGGCCTATTCATATTAACATTAATTGAATTGTATTGTATTGTACCTGCAGGATCTCAGAGCGGGAGAACGTTAATTTAGGCTGCTTTGTGGTTTTATCGCCACTCTCATCCTCCGCTTGCTTCCTTTTTGCTAACTTCACGTTACTATGGCACCTCTGTAAATGTTTAGTTAAATTACTGGTGCTATTTCGGGAAGTGGACAGTTCTTTAGGTTTAGCGCACAAAGTGCATTTGACTACGATGTTCTTCATATCCTTATTTTTCACAAACTTAAAGTAATGGGCGTATGCCCAACTGGAGAATGTACTATCCGACGTTAGATCAGTTGCAAGTTCACTCATCTCTCTGTTCTGTCTGACTACAAGAAGTGAAACATTTTGCGCGGACATTTCTCCTCTGCTGATCTCGTGGTGATTTTGGCGAATTTGTATGAAGGACAAAACCCCCATCACTTCATTCCGGGTTAAAAATGCATTGTAACGCGCATTAATGACATTTGTACTGAGTAAAATATTACCTTTTTTTCTGTAATGCCTTACATTACCGCGTTACAGCAAAAAGCAATGCATTACAGTAATTCGTTACTTTTGTAACGCGTTACTCCCAACACTGCCAGTAACACATCATTGAATCTACATATTAAATGCATTGAATATCTTTTCATTAAATTTGCTTGATTTTAGATCATAATTTGTTTGGACAGTTTTAAGATGTCTCGTAACTATCACTTATTCATAATTTTACCTCAAACCTATCATTTCTGCAGAATTTTTGTGTAGTATAGATATTTGCAGTTTGTGTAGCTCAAAGAAATGTAGCTAAGATGAGCAGATGTGAGATGGAAATTTTGTAATAGCTGATTTTTACACTTTAATTTGGAGGATTTGTTTAAAAGTAAATTTTACACAGATTATTTGTCTTGTATAAACTGACAACTTCAAATAAAAGTGTATGTAGTTTGGAAAAATGCATCTATTATAAGCAGATTTTAGATGATTTTTCTTTTTTTCACCTATTAAAAATTAAATCTACAAATTATGTCAGAAACATAGATTATATGGCACAAATGTTTTTGTTTGTAGAGGTCATTATTTTCTAAATTAGATTACTAGAAAACGCTAACATCTAATAGAGCCAACATAGCCTAATGTTTTTCGTACGTAACATGATCAGGAGGGTTTGAATAAATTGCATTTTTGACAATTTTATTTTTTACCAATTCTTGAAGGTAAAATTGAGAATATTCATTGCACATCTGACCACTTTTAGGCAATGTGTACATTGCATGTGGAGTTATGACGTTGGCCAACACGTTGGTTAGATACCAAGTACAAGGTCTGAAAGCGAGAGGGAGGGAGGGAGGGAGGGAGAGACTCCACTCGTTTTTTTTTGCTTCACTCACTCCTCTTGGGAGAAGTGTAATGGATGACGCCATTAAGGAGGCCAGCCAAGTGTGCACATTTAGACATTAGCGCGTCACTCTCGCTCTCTTTCTCTCTTTCTCTGCTCGGCGTCGCAAATTAGCTGACAGCAGAAGAAAGACCGCGTCAGTCAGGCTTCTCAGAAATATGAAAGGTGCGGGAGGAATTGCCTAACGAGCTCAAAAGCGTTCCCTGAATCTCGCCAAAACGGCGCAGGAAATTCCAACCTGTCTTCGTCTGGGTCTCGTCCTTCTTTGTGGCGTAAAAACGATGTGAGAGATGAACACAAACAGGGAAGCCTCCGGGGCGTAGATTCTCCAAAACTGGAGCTTTAATTATGGCGCCGTGGGGCCGCCGTTAGGCCCTGGACGCGTTTGACTCCGGCTAACGATAATTGGAATTCCCTAAAAGATGCTACATTTGTCTCGATGCTTGTTTTACTCGTTTGACACCTTTACAGCAAAAGTGCTGTAAAAACTGAATAGTATTATAATATTCTATATAGTCTATTGTGTATATACTAGTTTATATGCTGGTATATAATAGTATATAATATACTGTACTAGTATAGTACTATATTAAAAGCATAAATTTTGTACTATAGTATGATGTATACAAAAATATACTATAGTAGTACTACACTAATAGTACTGTAGTAGTGTAGTATCCAGAAGTAATAATGCAGATTATCACAAATTATTGTTAACAAAAATATCATAAATATTATAACAAAAATATACTAAAATGTACTTTATTGTAGAGTTATACTATTCGAACATTATTACTACAAGTACTGTGCTGTTTTTATTTCTAATGCTATTGTTGTATACTCGTAATAACGATGCATTGGTAGAACAATGTTTCTTTAAAAATATGTTTGTTTTGATGACTTTAAAAAACGAAACAAAAAAATGATGCTTCCACTGGGGCCCCGTTAGCCTCTGGACACGTTTCAGTCGGATAACGCTAATTGGAATTCCCTAAAAGACGCTGCGTTCGTCTCGACGCTCGTCCTCTCGTTTTTCCCTCCCCCTCTTCCCTGTCTGTCTCCCGAGCTCCCCGGGGGGGGTTTGGAGGCTGTGGAGATGGGGAAAACATGTGCATCTCAGCTCGCTTAGCGTTGTGGCCAGCGCTGGAGGAGGGGCAGGAGCCCGCAGCCAGCTGTGAAATAAAAAGATTTAATGTGTTGGAGGGGAGGGAGGTGGGAAGGATGGGTGCGGAGCAGGTGAGGAGAGGGAGGAGTCGGGGAAGATGGCAATTACATACACACACACACACACACACACACAGACTTACACAGCTGCTCCCCTGCCTTGATGATTTGCCACGTTCTATCACCTCCTCCTCATTAGGGCCGATGTTGACGCCACAAATTTGCCCACCGACTGCTCCGGTCTGAAATCTCTGATTGCAGAAATTCCCATGGAGGGGGAAAAAATGATCATTTTTATGGTTCTGAAGAAGAAGTAAAAACCATGTTGATACTAGAGCTTGTCCCATATGGGATTTTAACGGCCAGCACCCATTATGATATTTACAAATATAGAATTTCTAAAACAATCTAAATATTTTTGTACACTATACGACCTCATACAACATGAAATGTGTAGTTATTATGTGTAGTATACTGTTGCATACCATAGCATAATACACTATAATATGCTACTATGCTATGGTACAAAATACTATAGTATATTTTAGTGTACTCTACTATAGTGCCCAAAACTATAGTTATTTATTAATATGTAATATATTGTAGTGTGCTGTAGTATACCATAGTATAGTATTCTATAGCATTGTTTTGTTTAGTACTATACTATAGTAGTATATCACACTATAATATACCACTATACTGCAGTGTAGTATACCACTGTAGTACACTAGTGAAGACTGGTAGAACAAAGATACTACAAATACAGTATGTACTATATAGTTTACTATAGTATAGTGCAGTGTATATTGGTATACTGCACTGCAGTATAGTAGTATATTACTGAATAGTGTAATATACTTAGTTCTACTAGTATAGGTTACTACACAGTATTTTATCACTTTACTCATATAACACATGTATATATTTCCCACGTTTTTGGCTATACGTCCCACTTGAGAATGACATTTTTGTGGCATGTATTCATTGTAATCCACATTAGCTTCTTGAGGTGGAGGTAATCTCTGTCTTTCTGGTCGACAGACACGACAGCGTGCCGAGGTTTCCCCGGTCTGTCCCGTTTAATTCCCAAACCCTGTCGGTGGCGGTGGGGAACGGAACGGCGTGTAAGCTGTCTCGGGCTACACACCGCGCTGATCAAATCCGTCGCCGTGGCGTTTGAAGCCAGACACACAGCATCGCCTCACTTCAAAGCAGTCCTTGAAGCGGCTCTTTTTAAAGGGACGCTGATCGCAGCCCGGGCCTTTGATGGGGGTCACCTAAAGCAATTTCGGTTAAGGCACCAGGGAAGAGCTCAGGACATACACTGTAAAAAAGAGGAGGATGGAGAGAGAGAGAGAGAGAGAGAAGGAAGGAAGGAGGGAGGGAGGGAGGGAGAGACTCATTGTTATAGCTTTGGTCTGGTCTACATTCATTTTCCTGTCACTTGTTCTGTTCTGCGGAACAAATAGTCACATTCTCGTTCCCACCAAAGTCAACCCACCTCTTTCTTTCTTTCTCTCTCTCTCTCTCTCTCTCTCCCTTTCTTTATGTTATTCCTTTTTTTGGACTTGGTAACGTTTTGTCACTGTCAGGGCCGAAAACTGTATAGACCACAGTGCATTACAAGGAAACATATATATATATATATATACATACATTTGTCCAAACAAAAGTTGCAAAAAGCAGCACAAAATGGTTAGCACTGATCATCAGCAGTGTTTGTGTCATAAACACACACTCACACACTGCTGATGCTGCTGTTTATGACCTAGAATAAAACCACATAACTACATTAATCATATCAAGACATGAGGAGTTTTTTGTTATGACAGATTCATAAGTTGTGTTTATAAAGAAACTAACCTCTAACAGTGTTTATACAAAAATTGTGAGGTTTTCTATAATTTCATGTAAACTATTAAAGCTCTGTTATGACACCACATACACTTATGTAGCATTTTAGTGCCCCTAAAGGTCAAAATGCATTTTCCTTTGCGATTGCGCCAATTATAGGCCGATCACTGCGCTTTTCGATACGAGATGCGCACCCTTCGTACAAACCCTGAAAATTACTTATGGTTCAAGCTGCACAATCTGTTTTGTAGGGAAATATAATAATAATAATACAATAATATTAAATGTAACTGCAAGAAAAAGATTACGGGGCCAAGTGCAGTTTGCAGCATTATCAGTTTTACCTAATCTAAGTGTACAGACGCCTATAAAGACTGCCCCTGACCCAAGGAGGATGGTGTAAGATTTTTGAAGAATCTAAGAACCAGAGCTACGGTTCAAAAGTTATTAGGCAAAACGCAAAATAGCTTATTAGCGCCACCAACTGGCAGAGTGGTGCAATTTTTTTTTTTTGCCTGAGTAGTGTGTGGGGTCTGGACTGTCGCTTGGGGCAGAGTGGCTTAATTTTTGCCTGAGTAGAGGGTGGGTCCCGGACCTACTCTGCCACAATTTCAAAGCCAGTCACCCAGAGCCGGATTTCTATGACACTCGTGTGTGGCGTTGGTAGTCCTATGCTGGGTTGACCACATTTATTTGCATATTACAGAAAATGAAGGCCTAAATAAAAAAATGTGCTTGATAATAATTAAAGAAGAGTGTCTTGGGATTCAAATGATACCAGTTGCATGCAGATAGGACAAAAAGCCAGGGACTAGTTCGAAAAAGATGGGTTTTCATGTTATAAATTAGCTTAAAAATCAAATATAGAAGCAAGGGTCTAAAAATTCGCTCTTTAACCTCATGGAATAAGATGATATAAGATTTTTGAGAATCGGAGCTAGGGTTCAAAAGTTATTAGGCAAAATGCTAATTTTTTTTGGAAAAACGCAAAATAACTTATTTGGCAATTTTTAGTAGTGGGGTGTAGCGACCTACCTGCCAAATTTCAAAGCTGTAGGTCTTACAGTTTTTCTCCACAACGCCGCTTTTTAGTGCAAAAAAATATATAAAAATCAGACGATCTGAATAGAGTACCACGCAAGTTCCACTGCATGGCCCCCTAATAATAATAACAATAATAATAATAATCATAATAATAACAGGAACAGAACAGTTACAAAAAGGTTCCATAGCACTTTGTGCTTGGACCCCTAATAATAGCAGGGATGAGGGGTACAGCATATTGTCTATCTTGAAACATCACAGTGTTGGCTCACAACTCTCTTGGTCTTTGCCATTCCACTTTGTGTTTGTGTGTCAGCTCTCTGAAAGATTGATGGGGGAAGAGGAATACACTCGCTTTGTTTTTCTTATCTTCATCGTCTCCTCCCTAAACACACACCCCCCATCCCTTTCCTGACTAAGATGGATGAGTGTGGTTTGGGATCCTCCCCGGGGATGAGGTTAGGTGCTGATGCGCCTGTGGCGCTTTCTGGTCCTGGGATAAATTGCTTGCTTCGGTTACGCTGTTGCCCCTGGCGTTTTTTCCCGTATCCCGCTGCTGGCTGAAAGTAGCATCAGTGCTGGTCAGTTTGTGAAACCAGGAACCTTCTTTTTAATCAAAGTGTTATATTAGATTATAGGAAGTGCAATGGTGGTGTGGTGGTTAGTGCCATCGCCTCACAGCAAGTAGTTCAAGGGTTCAACTTCAACAATGTGAAAAGTACTTGACAAAAAAACTAGATGATTAGAGGTTCAATGTCAGTTTCGGGATTAATCGCCCGCCTCTACTCAAAAGTTCGTTTCCAGATACCTGGCACGTCACGTAATTTCATTTGTTAAGGTACACAGTTAGGTTTATCCCAGATTCCCCGCTGGAAACACGACGACAAACGTAGAGCAGTGAAAGCGAGCTATGCCGTAAGCCTCGTCTCATAACCGGAACATTTCCTGTGTGATTAGTTTTCCTTGTTCCTTGTAGACCTTGGATGTGAACTTATCAGTTTCCTCATCTTAATGAGAAAAGGAGAATAAACTCTCTAGTCCCTCTTGAGGACGTGCTTCTGGCTTCCTAGTCCCCTATCACAGAGTCACGCCCCAGAAGGAATAAAGAATCTGATCTCGCTTTTTCTTATTATTGTTAGAAGAAGAGTTTCTGGCCAGTGCCTCGCTTCAAGATAGTCTGCAACGCACTTTGTCCGGGTCGCTTTGGGGTTTTTGGTAGGTATCTTAGTTTCTCAGATCTGTTACAATATACAGATTCAAGAAATTGAAATATCGTGAAAGTCTTTATTTTTGTCACTCATTTCAGAAAGTGAAACTTGTATAGATTCATTATATTATAGAGTGGAAATGATTCTGCCTTTTATTTCTTGTAATTTTGATGATTACGGCCACAGATACAATGAAATCTAAAATTCAGTGTCTCAGAAAACTAGAATATTACATAACATCAATAAAAAAAGGATATTTTAGGCAGAAATGTCAGGCTTCTGAAAAGTATGTTCATTTCTGTGCATTCAATACTTTTGGGCCTTTGCATGAATTACTGCATCAATGAGGCATGGCATGGAGACCATCAGCCTGTGGTACCATGAGAAGGAAGCCCAGGTTGCTTAGATAGCGCCTTCAGGTCATCTGCATTGTTGGGTCTGGCGCTCTCTATCTCCTTTGGATAATACTCCCATATAGATTCTTCTATGGGTTCAGGTCAGGCAGTTTGCTGGCCTACTAATCAACCAGCTGTTGGTACCTTTGGCAGTGTGTGGGCAGGTGCCAAGTCTTGCTGACAATGAAAATCAGCATTCCATAAAGCTTTGTCAGCAGAAGGAAGCATGAAGTGCTCAAAATGTCCTGCAGATGGCCATGCGCTGGGATTGGAGTTCTAGAAAAACATACAGTGGACTAACACCAGCAGATGACATGGCATGCCAAATCATCACTGACTGTGGAAATTTACACACCGACCTCAAGCTACGTGGATTCTGTGCCTCTCCACTCTTCCTCCAGACTCTGGGACCTTGATTTCCAAATGATATGCAAAATTTACTTTCATCTGAAAAGAGGACTTTGAACCACTAAGCAACAGTCTGTAGCTCTTTTCTCCTCAGCGCAGGTAAGACGCTTGACTTGTTCCCTGGTTCAGAAGTGGCTTGACACAAGGAAGTACATTTGTAGCCCATGTTCAGATTGGTCTGTGCGTAGTGGCTCTTGGATGCTGATCCCAGCCTCAGTCCACTCTCTTTTGAGAAGCTCCCAAATTTTGAATGGATTTTGCTTGACAATCCGTATATCCTTGCTGGTGACACTGAGACACTGAATTTTGGGTTTTCATTATCTGTAAGCCATAATCATCAAAATTACAATATTTCACTCTGTGTGTAATGAATCTATATGAGTTTCACTTTCTGAAATGAGTGACAAAAAATATTGAACTTTTTCACATTATTCAAATTTTTTGAGATGGTCTGTGTGTGTGTGTGTGTGTGTATGTATGTGTGTATATATATATATCTACACTAAGATCTATATCTAAATATATACACATATATATATATATATATATATATATATATATATATATATATATATATATATATATATATATATATATACATATATATATGTATAAACCCTTCAGTTATATATATATAAACCCTTCAGTTCAAGTGTGTTCCGCGTGATAAGATTCGAGTTTATCGCTCTAGCCAGCGCATAGTCGTTATGTAGGTCTTTGGTTTACGGTCTTGGTGTGTTGGTGTGTGCATCACTGGACCTGACATCAGCCTTTGGTCCGTGATTCTGGGGTTTATATGTCATGCCGAGTTGCTGTCTCTTCCTCTCTGATCGCAGGTGAAAAGTGCTTGGGCTTTCCGTAACTGAGAACATTACCCCGACCAACGCCGGGCTTCAGATTCTTTGCTAGTCTTTATTATTTTCCCTTACACTTATTTCCTGACCCGGTCCAATCCAGGGCTCCAGCCCTGTTGGTGAGAAATTTCAATATACGAGAACAGCCATAATAGACATGAAAATATATCAGCAGTACACGTTATGAATGTTGTTGAAGAAGCAATACATTAAAGAAGTCTTTATGCAGTATATTCATTGCAATCACACTCGCTTTCCTGATTAACCCACCACTTCGCGTTCTGTAATTTCATTTAATCGTGAGTCGTGGTTGTGAAGCGAGACTGGCTCTTGAGATGATGTTCTTCGTTTCAGCATCCAGATTCATGAGTCATAGCCTCCGTTGCTGCCGAGTCATTAAAAAAAGGTGGATGATTAAGATGTTACACCAAACGATAAAGCACGTTGTTAATAAACATAAACTCTCTTCGCATGATGCGGATCCCATTCCGTTGCCGTTGCCGCCACCAAGAAACCCTCGAAATATACGACTTTTAGTCTGGCAGCTCTGGTTAGAAGGAACAATGGCCACAGGCTCTGTTAGAGATTTGGGCCCCTCAGAAAGTTAGCACCTTTTGTGAAATGTGAAAAGTCACTGTCTGCAAAAAACTGTATAACTTGTATTATTCAGTAATTTTACTCACTAACAACTCAGCTTAACATTAACAATAATGAGGTTATCTAGTAGCAGTATTTACTTGCAGTGGCTGAGTTACAACATTATTTGTAACATTACTCACATCATTCACTCAGTCAGCATTATATCTATAAATACTGCTACCTAAAATGTATGGTTTACCATTCAGTTAATCAGCTTATTCATAACATTGCCTAGTTACCCCGACCTTATGTAGATATCTCGGAAACATTACTAGTTGCATCGCTTTTTCTTTCTCATAATGTTACCAGGAAATATTTCATTGCCTGTACTCACTTTAAAATACAACCTGTTTCATGTAGCATAACCGATAATTTGTAACATTACTTTCTACTTTTCTCACCACTGTACACTATAGTTTCACATTGCTCGGCTTCCCAGCACGGTTACTCATAACATCACTAAGTTTCTCATCGGTGTTACTTGTGACATCACTAAGTTTCTCATCAGTCTTACTGTAAATACTAAGTTTCTCATCAAAGCATTTAGCATCACTAAGTTTCTCATCAGTGTTACTTGTAGCATCACTAAGTTTCTCATTAGTGTTACTTGTAACATCACTAAGTTTCTCATTGGTGTTACTTATGGCATCAGTAAGTTTCTCATTGGTGTTACTTGTGGCATCAGTAAGTTTCTCATCAGTGTTACTTGTAGCATCACTAAGTTTCTCATCGGGTGTTACTAGAAATATCACTAAGTTTTCATCGGTGCTACTTGTAGCATCACTAAGTTTCTCATCAGTGTTACTTTGTAACATCACCAAGCTCTTAACGGTGTTACTTGTGGCATCACTAAGTTTCTCATCTGCGTTACTTGTAGCACTAAGTTTCTCATCGGGTGTTACTTGTAGCATCACTCGTTTCTATCGGTGTTACTTGTGGCATCAGTAAGTTTCATCGGTGTTACTTGCAGCATCACTAAGTTTCATCGGTGTTACTTGTGGCATCACTAAGTTTCTCATCAGTGTTACTTGTGGCATCAGTAAGTTTCTCATCGGTGTTACTTGTAGCATCACTAAGTTTCTCATCAGTGTTACTTGTAGCATCACTAAGTTTCATCAGTGTTACTTTGTGGTACTAACAAGTTTCATCAGTGTTACTTGTACATCACTAAGTTTCATCAGTGTTACTGCAGGCATCAATAATTAAGTTTCATCAGTGTTACTTGTGGCATCACTAAGTTTCTCATCAGTGTTACTTGTAGCATCATCAAGTTTTCATTAGTGTTACTTGTAGCATCACTAAGTTTCATCAGTGTTACTTGTAGCATCACTAAGTTTCATCAGTTAACAGGCATCACTAAGTTTCTCATCTGTGTTACTTGTAGCATCACTAAGTTTCATCAGTGTTACTTGTGGTGCATCACTAAGTTTCTCATCAGTGTTACTTTGTAGCATCACTGTTTCATCAGTGTTACTTGTAGCATCACTAAGTTTCATCAGTGCTACTTGTAGCATCACTGCTTCAACGGTGTTACTTGTACCAAAAGTTTCACTGCGCTACTTGCAGCATCACTCGTTTCATCGGCATACCGTAGCACTGCTTCACCAGCGCTATCGCAGGTATCAGTAAGTTTCATCAGTGTTACTTGTAGCATCACTAAGTTTCTCATCAGTGTTACTTGTAGCATCACTAAGTTTCTCTCATCAGTGTTAATGCAGGCATCACTAAGTTTCTCATCAGTGTTACTTGTAGCATCACTAAGTTTCTCATCAGTGTTACTGCAGTATCACTAAGTTTCATCAGTGTTAATGGTAGCATCACTAAGTTTCTCATCAGTGTTACTTGCATCACTAAGTTTCCTTATCAGTGCTACTTAGGCATCACTAAGTTTCATCGGTGTTACTTGTACCACTAGTTTCATCAGTGTTACTTGTAGCATCACTAAGTTTCTCATCAGTGTTACTTGTAGCATCACTAAGTTTCTCATTTGTAGCATCACTATTTCATCAGTGTTACTTGTAGCATCACCTTTAAGCTCTCTAATCAGTGCTACTTGTGGCATCACTAAGTTTCATCGGTGTTATTTGTAGCATCATCAAGTTTTCATCAGTGTTACTTTGTAACATCACTAAGTTTTCTCAATGGTAGTTACCGTGGCATCACTAAGTTTCTCATCGGTGTTACTTGTGGCATCACTAAGTTTCTCATCGGTGTTACTTGTGGCATCAGTAAGTTTCTCATCGGTGTTACTGTAGCATCACTAAGTTTTCATCGCGTTACTTAGGCATTACTAAGTTTCTCATCAGTGTTACTTGTAGCATCACTAAGTTTTTCATCGGTGTTACTTGCAGCATCACTAAGTTTCTCATCAGTGTTACTTGTAGCATCACTAAGTTTCTCATCGGTGTTACTTGTGGCATCAGTAAGTTTCTCATCAGTGTTACTTGCAGCATCACTAAGTTTCTCATCGGTGTTACTTGCAGCATCACTAAGTTTCTCATCGGTGTTACTTGCAGCATCACTAAGTTTCTCATCAGTGTTGTAACATTACCCAGGTTCTAATCATTGTTACTCAAAACATTATCCAGTTTCTCATTACTGTTTCTTGTAACATCAGCCAGGTTCTAATCACTGTTACTCATAACTTTACTTGTTACTGCAGCACTGCGTTACTCAGCTTTATGGTTCTGGTCTGTAAAGTTACTCCTAAAATGACTCAGAAAATGTATGAATTGAACTGACAAGCCAGAGGTCTAACCTGAAACATATAATGTGTGTGTATTGCTGTGGTCACCAAGACCTTGTGTGTGTACCCAGTTAGCTTGCTGTTTTGTCCAGTCTGGATGTGACGGCTTGGGTTTAGTAGTGATGGCAGTTATTGGAGATGGAGTCATTATCCATCTGCGAGGCTTTGTGTTGAGGCTCTGGGTTAAAAGTGTGTGAGGGAAGAAGCCCAGATTCAGCTGTTTCTGTCGAGTCGGCCTGGGCACTCGCAGTCTTCTTTTTGATTCCGCTTTTTCATTTCGACTAAATTCAATTTAAAAATCATTAGTGATTAAAGTGCCTAAAGTGTCGTAGAGTGAGCAGAGACACACACACTCTCACACTTACACACACTCAGCACTGACTTCTGCTGCTTTGGGAGAAAGAAGCCTATTTTACACATCTGGTCCTCGATTCATCTCAATTAATGAAGCCATTCCTTTGCACTATACGGCTCTCTCTCTTTCCCCTTCTCTCTCTCTCTCTCTCTGTCTCTCTCTCTCCCTCTTTATCTTCCACTTCCTCTCGCTCCAACCCTCCCTATCTCTCCTCCTCTTTTTCACTCCCTATTTCCGTCTCCTATATCTGTCTTCTTTTTTTTGTCCTCCGTTTTCTTTGCGACAGTCTATCCCTCTTCCTGTTCATCTCCGTTTCTCTAAACCCTCGATCACATTAACACTCTTGTACATTAAATTAGCTCTTTTTTACATTATTAGGGCGGTGCAGACGAGTTGCTTTTATTGATTATGTATTTGCTCCGTTGGGCTGCAGTGGATCTCTCGTTTCATTAAAATCCCGATAAGCAGCTCGGAGTGGACAGTGTGTGTGTGTGTGTGTGTGTGTGGGTGTTAGTCAGGGGGCAGAGACAGTGTGATTAATCTCGCCTGCTTTTTGCTCGCTCTTCTTATCTCCCGCAATAACGTTTTCTGCAGACTCTGGAATTATAGCGGGAGACGGGAAGCAGAATCCTGTTAGAGTTCCCCAACATCATCCGGCAAATGGGCTGCGACTACCTTCTCCTGCGGCAAGCAGAACTGAGGTTTTAGGCCTAGACATACTCGTTACACACACACACACACACACACACTCATGTATATCATAGATCACATAGGTCTGTAAGTGATCATATATTTTATACATACCTACTAGTATCTGACCAGTAGCATTGATGGAGCACATAATAATGGACTAAAAGCCCAAGTAACAGATTCATTGTTTTGATATTCTTTTCTTAAACTCATATCTCAGAATTCACTGAAAGCTGCCTGACCTGACTAGCAACGAAGTAACAACGTGCTATTAAGGCTGAGGCAAACATTCTAGATAAAATGTAGAGGGGGAGCAGAGATGCTGGCAAGAAAAGACAACACAGTAATCTAACATGTGATATAAATGACTCTCCAGAAAAGAAAAACATTACATATTACATGGTTACAAGGTAACACTCCTCAGCAATATTTCTCAATTCCCCAGTAACATAACTAAGTAACATTTCTCAGTTACCTGGTAACATTAACGGCATCCCTCAACTCCCTACTAACATTACTCGGTAAGATTTCTCAGTTACTCAGTAAAGTTACTCATCAACATTTCTTAATTACCAGTAATGTTACTGGGTAACATTTCTCACTTACCTGGTAACTCAAGAACAATTCAAGTACCCAGACATAACATGATTCTGTAAAATGTTGGTTTCAGTGATGATGGTGGTCAGGTGGTTAGGGAACACATCTCTGGACCAAAAGATTAGGGTTGAAATCCTGCCTCTAGCACAACCACCTCTGGACCCCCGAGCAAGACCCTTAACCCCACGTTTCTCCAGGGAGACCGTCCCTGTAATTAGGAAAATGGGGGTCACTCTGGATAAGAGTGTCCACTATATTCTGTCAGTGTATGTAAATGTAAACTTAGCATGATTACACACAACGACACACACTCCCTTTCTTTACCCACGTGAAGAGTATCAGCACGATGGTTTGAGTGACATGCAGGGCCGTGTATTGATCTCTTATCCGGATCGTTAGGGGAATCTCTCGGGGAACAGAACTGTGGCTGTGATTAGAACAATTACTGCTGCTGTCGCAGGAGCCAGAGAGAGAGTGAGGTGGAGTGAGAGATGGACAGCAGGAGGGAGGAGGAGGAGGAGGAGGTTAGAGTGATTGAGACGCTCAAACAAGACCCCCCTTTCTCTCTCTCTCTCTCTCTCTCGGTCTCTCCCTTTTTCTTTCTCCTTCCCAAGCATCACTGGGGAACCTGCTGTTGTTCTCCTGTTGCCATGGCAATGAGAAGAAACTGCTCTTGTGTTGGAGCCCTAAGTGTGTGTTGAAGGTGGGGTTGAGAGAGAAAGAAGGATGGAAATAGGTGTGGAGGAAAGTATAAAGAAAGGGATTTTAGAGAGCATCAGAGGACGGAAGAGCGTTTGGAGAAACGATGGAGCAAGTGATTTAGAGAGGTGAAGTGAGAAGAGGAGGAAGGAAAAGGGGGATGGAAGAAACGTTGGAGAAAATGATTTAGAGAGGCAGAGTGGAGGAAGAAAACAGGTGTGGAGAAAAAGGACAGAGAAAGTGATTTAGAGAGAGTGCAGAGAGAAAGAGAGAGGAGGATGAGATCAGGTAGGGTGGGATTTAAAGACAGTGGCAATGGAGGGAGGGCATGAGAGGAATAAAGCGAAAAAGAAGTGAAGGAGAGAGAGAAAGGATGGATGGAGGGAAAAGATGGGGAATGGAGTGAGAAAGGTGAAGGGAGTCATTATTTAGCAGAAGAGAGGGAAATGTAGGAAGAGCGACGCGAGGGAGGGAGGATAACAGAAAAAGTGAAGGAAAAATAAATGGAAGGCAAGGGAGAGAGAAAAGGGGAGAAATAACTGACGTGGAAAAGGGGAGAGAGAAAGGCAGAACGAATGGATGTGGAGAAAGTGACAGATTTAGTGAGTGACATGGGAGAAAGGAGGAGTGAAAGGAGGGATAAAAAGAGAAAAGGAGTGAGATAGAGAGGGAGGGACAGAGAATGAAAATGCTTTGGCCTTCAAATCTCAGTTGCTTTGACCTTCTTTTGGTCAGTGGCTCCCTTTTAGCTGCTTTTGCTTTTTTGGGTGAAAGCGTGTACGGCTAGACGAGGGCGGCTGCGTCCTGGAAAGAAGAATTCTCTTTTTATAGCTTTTGCCTGCGTTAGGGAACAGAGTCGTCTCCCAAAAGACCTTTAGCCTCGCGTTCCACGGCGGCGGAATCCGGGGACTGACGAGTCGGCCTGAGACAAATTATCTCAAGAGGTCAAATGATCATAAAAAGACACAAGGTTGTGTGAAGAGGAAAATTACTGAGTTAGTACTTTCAAGAAAGTATTGAGGCGCTTGCATCAGTCAGGTTTTCACTTGAAGTATCTGTGTTTGATGGAAGGGTGGGGAAGGAAGATAGAAGTTGGAAATGGGTATGGAGAAAAACTAAGTGATTTAGAAACCATCACAGGAAAAAGGAGTGAGATGGAAGGAAACAGATTTGGAAAAAATGATAACGTGGAGAAAGAGAGGAGTACGGGTGGCGTAAGTTTCTAGAAAGTGTCAGAGGAAGAAGATGAGAGGGGTATGGAAGAAATGACAGGAAAAGTAATTTAGAGATGGAAGAGTGGAAAGCAGGCGCGAAAAAGAGGGAAGGAGGAGAACGAGTATGAAAGGCAGGGGAGAGAGAGAGGAAGGAGGATGAAAAGGAGTACAAAAGAAAGAAAAGAAAAGGTGATTTAGAGAGAACCAGTGGAGAGAAAGTGTCAGGGGAGAAGGGGAGCAAGGATAGAGAAAGTAAAACGATCAAGTGATTTAGAGAGGGATGAGTGGCAAGTAAGAGAGAGAGAGAGAGAGACAGAAGGAAACCGGGTATGGAGAAAATGATAGAACGGTGATTTAGAGAGAGTCTGGGGGAAAGAGACTGAAAGGGAACAGGTATGGAGAAAAAAACTAAAAAGTGATTTAGAGGGGAGGAAGAAACGATGGAAGAAGTGATCTAGAGAGAGTCGGATAGGAGACTGAAAGATGTGGCCTATGACTTATTTATGTGATTATTGCATTTTACATTTATGGCTTTTAGCGGATGTTCTTATCCAGAGTAACTTCCACTTTCCTCATTGCGGGGACGGACTGCCCTGAGAACTGCTTGGGGTTAACAGTTTTGAACCCAAGTGGCGGAAGTGGCTCAGTGATGGCGGTGCTGGAGGTAGGATTCGAACCCATGATCTCTTGGTTTGGCGGCCAGTATCCTAACCAGTAGACCACCACCACCACCTCCTGAGGTATGTACCTGAGGAGTCCTTCCTAAAAAAAATGACTCCAGTAAATGTTATTAGTGCCCATTACAATACTATTTGAGTAAAAGTACTAAAATATATGGCATTAACAATATGTAAGCATTACAAGTCTTTTGCCAGTAGTAAAGGTTAGTGATTCCAAGAATTTTTTGACCTTAAAGCGCTTTTGTTTGCTTGTTGTTTAAATATGAAGCCAGTGCTCAAATTCCTTTAGTTCCACAAATTGTGAAGACCAGACTGGGGTACAAATCACCACCATATTGGCACAAAGTAACTAGACCATGTTTGGGTGTGTTGTACCAGTTCATGGTTTAGAATTTTGAAGTACATTAAATTCATTAACAGCTGTAGTCAAGTAGAGGGTGACAGTTGCTAATGTTGATGAAAAAGATGTCAGGGAGTCTGAAGAGGCAGATTTTCACCCTGCAGTTTCTCTCATTAAGATGCATTAGAGATAAACAGTACTTTATTTATTCTTGGCAAACAGTCCTGCTATCTGTTGGCGTGTTGCAGATTTACAGTGTGCCGCGGTAACGTCCAATTGACTGAATCACTGGACGGGTTTATTAAATCAGGTGGTGGGTTGAATGCAATCTTCAAATTGAACGCCGTACACCGTGCGTTCTGCTAACGCAGCCAGACGCTTTATGTAAAACGCTGCCGGAGCGTTTCTCATGCGCTGTCGTTCCATTACATACTGTACGGCCAAAGATGTTGCCTGTCATCGCCTTTGAAAGAAGGCCCACTTTAATCAGCGCCCCGCTCCATTTAATTAAGAAAAAGCCGGCAGATCTTCGCTGCGTCGCGCCGGGCTGCCGGAGTGGAAGAGGAGCCCGAAAATTGAATGATTAGGTTTAGCATCATGGGGTAGAGCTGTAAGAGTTTTGGTAGGAAAGGGATGGAGTGGACATATGGAAAAAGGAAGGGAAAGTCTTGAAAGAGGGAAGAAAGATAGCGATTGAGAGGAAGAGATCGGAAGACAGAAGGAAGTGAGGTGGAGGCGGACGTGGAGAATAGGTGGGAAGAAGGAAGAAGAAGGAAGTGGAAGGTAGAGAGATTAGAAGAAAGAAGGAACTTGGAGACTGATGGGGAAGGAAGGTGAGAATGAAGGGAATAAGGAGAGACAGATGAAAAAGCGGCAGGCACGTAGAATGACAGCAAAATTGAAGGAAAGCAGCAAAGAGATGGAGACGAGAGAAATAAACAAAGGGGAGGGAGATGAAGGAGGAGGAAGGAAAGATGGATGTGGAAGGAAGGAATATACTGAGAGAATGAGGGAAGGTAGACGAAATAGACAAAAATGAAGCAAAAACTAAACGAGTCTGAGAAGGTGGAATAGATAGAGTAAGAAAGAGATGGAAGGAAGAAGGAAAAAGATGAGAGACAATGGGCATTAAAGAAAAGAGACAAACAGATAGAAGGAAAGAAAGAATGGTCAGAGCAAGGAAAATGCAAGGAATGAAAGCACAAGGCTACGCAGAGAGACAAATGATCAGGCTACTGAGAGAGCAGTATAACTATAATAGAATAAATGAATGGAAAGGAAGCAATTAAAATAACTTAGTAAACAAAGTTGGAAGATACATTGTGGCAGTTTACCGTGGAATAAATGTGCAAACACGACGGAGCAAGTTTAACACAGGCCGGCGGGGCTCCTTTTTATTAAATTGTGCAGTGAGGGGGAAGTCCGTTGGGGAAAGAGTCCGGGAAAAGTCTGTCGTCGTGATGTTGGGGTTCGTGGTGGGGTGGTGCGGGTGTAGGTGACGTCAGGGCAGCTCCGTGGGTGGCTCTGCGAGTGAAAGAGGAGAGAGCGAGAGAGAGACTGGGGTGAAAAGCATAAATCGCTAGTGGTCGGGGTGCAGGCGTGGGCATTGCGTGTCACTCGCCGACCGCGTGTGGCTCTTCGGCGTCTCCTTTTGTTCTCTCTGTGATGAGGCGGTAATGTCGCTCCAGCCGTGCATCGTTAGAGGCGGGGCTCCGGTCCCATGAGGTCGGCGGGGTTGGTAAACAGGAGCTGACCCTGGTGGTGACAAGCGGCCGCTGTCCCTGGTGCTGAAACGGCGCTTGTCCTGGTGCCGGAACAGCAGTGTGGGAGTGTGTGTCAAGCATGTGATGTCACAATATAATAATAGATAAATGATGCGGATAATCTCCCCTCTCTCTCTCTCTCTCTCTCTCACTCACGCACCTATTTCCCATTCTCTCTTGTCACCTCTGGTAATGACCTAGTGCCCTACATGATGACCAGCCCTGAGGACATGCGGCACTAAAGGCGCTAACTGCTATTGCCATGCTGCTTTCTAGCTGATATGATTATAAACTTGAAGGCCAGCAGCAGCAGCAGCACCTCCAGCTCTGTAATCTTATCTGGTGAAGGCCCCATTCAAACCCTGCAGCTTAACATGTACAGCCACCGTCCAAGCAGGCAGAACTAAACAATTCAGGCCTGGGTGAGTCAAGTCTAGCTTGCTAACATCTATGAACCATGCTAACCTCCGTTTCCAATGAATTTCCATTGCTAGCTAATGTGCATTTGAAATTTAGCATTAGTGAAGCTAATACTTCTGTTTGCATCTTTATTTCATAGTTGTGTTAGCGTTAAGTGGCTTTAATTAAACTAATGCTAATTTCTGCTAGTGTACAGTAGGAATTCCAAGGCTGCACTAGCATCAAGCTGTTGTGAAAAATTAGTTTAACTTCCACTTGAAACCTAATGGGATTCCTAAGTTGAGTAAGCATCAAGTGGCATTGATTAAATTTATGCTAATTTCTGCTACCACATTTATGAGAACTTCAAGTGGAGTTTAGTATTAATTAAACTAATGCCAGTTTTTGGAAATTCCAAAAACTCCAAAGTTGTTTTAACATTAGGTTGCATTAATTGAGCTAATTTGCCCAAAGGAGGTCCCAGGCTGCATCAAGTGAAATTTAGCATCTAGCATCTGTAATCATATCTGTGGAAATTCTGAAGAATACTTAGCATCAAGTCTCAGTAGGACGTATATTAATTCAACTAATTCTTACTGTCATTAGTGAATTTATGGAAATCCCAAAGTAGTTAGTTTGCTTCAAGCTAAATAATCGAAAATTAATCAGATGCAAATTGGCACCAGCACATTTAGAGGAAGCTATAGTACAGTTTGCATCAGGCACTAGTGGAAATTTGCATTGCCTAACATAAATTAGCATTTCTTAGAATGAAGGTTTGCAGTTGTTGTAGTTTGGAGATTTTAGTCCAGAACTGATCACAAGCCTGACTTACTGTAGTCTAGCTGCCTACTAAAATGTTTTTGCACAAGATTGTTCAGTATAAGCTCACAGTTTTAATCAGTAACATCTTGGAGCCTGAAATTGTTGGCCATACTGGCTTCAGTGCTAGAGAACGCTAGTTTGTGGTAGCAGATTAGCTTGCTAGAAGAGTCCTGGGTGTGAGCAGCTTGTGTTTGTAGCAGATGTACATGGCACGTATGAGAATAGATGATGTGTGGAGCGACGAATCGGATGAGTGTGAAAGTCGCTAGCAGGGCGACATCGAGTTTATCGTTGCGTCACAGGCTCCTTGCAGTTTATTCCATGTTAGTGCCTGTGCAGGATGCTTGTGTGTGTGTGTGTGTGAAAGTGTTTTCTAGATGTTCCTATTAGTAAGGCTAAATATGGATGTATGGGCACGAGCAAGGGTGTATGTTTGGGTCGTAGGGGATTATGCTGTGTTCCAGTGCTGTGTTCCAGTGCTGTGTTCCAGTGCTGTGTTCCAGTGCTGTGTTCCAGTGCTCTGTGTGTGTGTGTGTGTATGTGTGTGTGTTGCATGCTGATGCTGAGGGAGATTTGCGGTCCCTTCCTCTCTGAGGGCTAAATGGGAAAACATTATGAAAGCTGGCAAGAGGCCAGCCAAGGGTTTCCACGGCAACGGGACCCCTCTTTCTCTCCCTTCACTCTCCTCATCCCGCTCTCTCTCATTCTACCCAACTCGCCTATACGTACTGTATCTGATTTACTGCGTATTCGCTGAGGCAGCCATATCCAGTCTGGTTATCGCGATGCACTAACGAATGCGACGACGTGAGCCAGTTACAGAAATGATGTTATTATATCTATGCTAAGTAGAGAAAACGCGAACATGTGCCACAAAAAAACTGGCCGGGAAGACGTGTTTCCTCCGCTTGTAGCCGGCAAATAACTTTATTTGTGGCCACAAAATGCTTTTTCTTTTGTGTCGAAGCAACACAGATACAGCACAAGCGCAGCAGTGTGGCTAGTGTTTTTATTTATGCATGATAGCCACCAGCATCAGTGGTCATTGATCCCCAAAATACAAAAAAAACAGGGAAAAATAGGAAAAATACTGTGGTGCCACCATGCTAGCTCTACTGCTGTCATGAAAGTCATCACGCACTATAAAGGGAAGGAAAAAAGAAAGGATGAGAGACAATGGCAACAAAGGCATAGAAGAAGGCAAAGGAAAGGACGCAGTGAGATAAAGAAATCAGGACACTTCAATAAAAGATGAATAAAAGACCGTGATAGGCATAGTCGGAATTTCTCTCTTGTATTGTCGGAAAAGTGTGCACCCTCTCTGTGGGGAAGGTAAAGGTAATTGACAGAAAAAAGTATTAATCAAACTAGTGTTGCAGGTTTGGCAAATTTAACACCCTAATTTTACTTTTAGGGTAAAATCACATTCTTTTTTAGGAATCATGGCTCTGCTGTAAACCATAAAACAGACTTCCCAGTTTCATTCCAACTGTTTTCAGAGCCAGGCAGGGTTCCACATTTTATAGTGGAAAAGCACAGAAGCAGTCCTGAATCCGGCACCAGCACTGTGTCAGGATAATAAAACCGTTTGTTCACATCAGCCATTTATTCCTCTGATGTTGACTCAGATGCCTAGTGGCTTGCAGCAGAGGAATGATGCTACGAATTCTCCCTCTCTCTCTCTCCCTCCCTCTCCCTCTCTCTCTCTGTGGGTGAAGGGTTGTCATCTATTAGAATCTTGCAAACAGCATGCTGTGATTAATGACGCCCCCCCAGGTTGCTACACACGTTCCTCTCTCTCTCCCCTTCTCTCTCTCTCCGGCCTTTAAATAGGAGCGACGGGACCCATCGACTCGTTTTACTGAGCGCTGCATTATTATTATTGCACTTTAGAGACCTGTGAGGATACTGAATCAGAGGTTAGAAGCGACATTGCCGATCGCCAACATCTTTACACGCGCCGCTTGAGTCCGCACGTGGAAATCTATAATGCTATTTCTTGCCTTCTCTCCCTGCTTTTTTATTAAGTGGACTCCAAGCTGAGTTCACAGCCCCGTTTATCCGAAACATACATTCTGAACATCAAGGATCTGACAGCAAATAGCGTGGTTTCTACAGACGTGCGTGCAGAGTGACGTAGCAGATTTGGTTTATGATCTGCTTCTTAAGTGGTTTATAGCTAGCGAAGGAGTTTTGCAGAAGGTTTTGCGCTGTGTGAAGTGCTGCTGTTCTTCCGACGTTGTGTCGACATTGAAGCGAAGCACGTTTTTCCAAATTGAAAAGAGGAAGGTGTGTTTTCTGTACTCGCTTTATTGAATATCATCTCCTCTGCCTTTACCTGTTTCTTCTTTTGTAGTAGATGTTTCTGATTATTCTCTGTAAATGTAGACTCGAATTGTCGTGTCTTTGGATAATTGGCTTAGTGTGGTCTGGATTTCAATGTCAAAAAAAAAAGATGTGACGTGTGTGGAATCATTCAGCAGAAGTGGCTTAGAAGTGAACATCCTCCTCTTTCCTCTCTTTTTACACACCTCTCTAGTGTCCTCACTTCTGGCAACAAAGCGATTTTTGTTCCTCTTTGAATTTTAAAATTGAATTTTGTCATTGCTTGGCTTAACCAATCGGGCGTAGCTTGGGTGGAGTCGACCTCGTAGTTTCACTGGCTGTGGTTAAAAATGAACTCGTCCTTGTATTATTGGATCAGCTGATTCTTTATATTTATAGTTATTCATCATAATTTCCAGTAGAGAAGCTATAAAACAAGCCTCAGAGGCACATGACATTAAAGAAACATTTTACTTAAATAATAAACTAATGCAAAAAGACTGTATGAACCAAGTCGTTCATAAACTGTATTCTGTAGTTAATATCAGGGAGTATTTATACTTTTAGCCCATGTACTGTATATAGTAGCTACATTAGACTAGTTTATCTTTTATACAGTAACACTAGAGTATGTACGACCCTGGAAACGGCGGTATGTCGATAATCAGCCTCTGTTCCATGGCTTTGATGAATAACCCGAAAGACTTTTGCTAAGTCACATTATGCTTTAATCTCTACGTTGTGCTTTTACAAGGTCTGCACAAACGGGTCAAAGTGGAACTTCATGGTGTTCTAGGTGATGCGATGAAGCGGAAAATTCGAGGTAGCTGCAACAATAATAGTCCCAAGTACGAAAATGGTTTTCGTGTTGTGTCAGCACCCTTACGTTTCAAACTACATTTTGGGGTTATTCTACAGGTAAACCTGAGACTCTAGCACCTCTTTGAGGTCACTGTTTGATTTTGCCTCCTTTTCTTCCACAATGGGAAGTCTGTGTTCTCTGGCCCGTGGCAGAGAGCGTCGCCCTGGCCTCTTAGCGCTGGTGGCTGGGCAGAATCTTTGCTCAGGCCGCTGTGTCTAATGTCGCTAAGCGTTGTGTCTTAATCCTGTTCAGAGTTCAGTCAAGGGGAAAATCCCCCTTTCATTCGCCCTCGCTATCCATGCCGCTTCCTTAAATATCGCCTCTCCACAGCCACGGTCGTGCAGCTGGGGAATCTCCACCTGGTCCTCGGCCCGGCTGCCCCCGAGGGTTCCATTTTCCACCGTAACCACTGCGCCGTGATTTAGAAGCATCTACTTGGAAAGCATGGGGGTTGGGTCCTAGCTTTGACAGGTTCATGTCAATATTTGGAATGGAAAGAGAATCTTGTTAGTTGAACTAATTCGTTTGTTTGTGTTGATTTCATTTGCAATTTTATTTGAGGTGTTGATGGATTGGTTTTTAGACTAACCTACCTTGAGATTTAAGTGCTGCACACAACGAGGGCCTGAATGTTGACTTCCAGGGTAATTCTCTCTCTCAAAAGTTCCAAAAAATATTTGCATTTATCAGACGCTCTTATCCAGAGTGACTTACGTTTCCTGATTACAGGAACTGGAGCTAGGGGTCTTGCTCGGGGGCTCAGTGATACTGCTAGAGTTAAGACAGAGTAAGACTCCGTAAAAACGTAAAACCTTTTGGTCATGGTCATGGTATCAAGTTATGTGTCCTACCACAGGTCCAAGCAACAAATGTTTTCCACTGCAAATGAAGCACCCACGCTTAACTCTTACTGTCATGTCCCTGCTTGATGCCAGTTCCGAAAGGTGACAAAATTGATCTTTAGGCTCTCAATCATCCCGGACATGATAGTCTTGACTGCTTGAATCGAAGGCATCTGGACTTGATAAGTCATTGATATTCCACTTATCATTCAAAGGGTTCTTCAGTTCTAAAAAACTGACTGGGAGTTCCAGGTATTTAACCCCTAGTGGAGTGTTGAACTGAACAAGCCTTTTGGATGAAAGGTAAAACATCTTCAAGCACCTAACAGAAATCTCGAAGAAGTGTGTTGCATTCCATTCAAGCACTCGTGACACCTCAGCTGACTGGTGTGCCGCTGTCTAGTTGGTCAAAGTCTTCTTTACAACGAGCTGTTGCCCAAGCATCCTGAAATGCCTGTACTAGCATAGTACATAGTTGGAGAAGTGCTGTACATATTGCCAAAAGCATGTGGACACCAAATCATTATGAGCCTCTGGGACATCCCATTCCAAATGCTTTAATGGCCATCAATTTGGCCATTCCTTTTATGGCAATAACCGCCTCCACTCTTCTGGCAAGGCTTTTCTCAAGATTTTGGAATGTATCCTATTGATATTTGTGCCCATTCAGCCAAAAGGGTGCCCGTTCATCCCAGACATTCTGCTACAGCTTGCACAGATATTTTGGGCCATTTTGTGCTTCCAAATTTGAGGTGGTACTTTTGGGGAAAGCCCTAAGGCATTCCAGCATGATTATATCCTTGTGCAGAAGCCAAATCCAATTCGGTTTGTCTAACTTTCGGAACACCTTTTGGGTTGAATTTGATAATGATTTGATGGCATTTTTTGGCTGAATAGACATACTGTACGCTCCCACAACCTCGCTCCAAAATAAATCGCCTCGCCTTCCCAGAAGAATCAAGAGTGGATACTGTTAAAGCCCCAAGGGCTGTGAAAGGGCCAACTCCATATTAATGCCCATGTTTTCGGCATGAGATTTACAACAAGTTTCTTGTAGGTGTGAGGGTCAGATTTCCAAATGCATTTGCTGTATTTCTTTTGGATTTCTGAAACCCAGTTGACCGGGTATTATTTAGGCGACAGTCCACACACTGACTTTGTACAGTGTGTGTTTTGAGCCGGCAGGAGCTCATGAGGCATGGCAGCGCTGCAAGAGCTTATAATCACATCGGTCTGAAAACATTCCTGCGGTCAGAAACTGACCACTGATGAAAGCCTAGTGGGTGCTGACACATCAGATCTAGCCCCAGTATGCACTAACGAGGTAGGTGTTCCTAATAAAGAGTCTGGTGAATATAAATACTGCAATTAGGTCCCTGTGGTCACACTCATCCTCATAGATGGCAGTAACAAATCTGATTCTGATTATATCATGGTTATTTATAAGTGTATTTATTATGATGACGCTACCATTCATTTGACGCTACTATTTATTTTTATTGCTCCACAAAGAGGAGTTTGTTTAAGGTTTAAGTGTTGTGTTTATGAGCTCATATTGGTCAATATTGGTGCAGTTGGCGGTATAATGGGTAGGGACTTGCCCCAGTGAACAAAGATTCGCTGGTACAAGTCCCGGAATGGTACAGGTACCTCTCTCTCTCCTAGCTGTCCATTGTGTCAGATGATGATGCTTGCTCCAAGGGATAGGGGGTGGGGTTTGGGGATCAACACCTTTGACGTTGGTGCCACTTCATGTGACTATGAAGGCCAATTCGGGAACCACACTCTCGCTCGCACATGGGGCAAACATGCCCTGATGTTGAGGTGATGCTGGCTGCCCGCTGATGTCGTTGAGCACGTCTTTTGGTCCTTCTTTGAAGAAAGATGCTGTGGATTTGTTCGGTTGCCTTGATGCAGATAGCTTGCCTGGTTGGTCTGCTGAGTGCTAGAGGTTCAAGATGACTTGGGTTGAGGTTACAGCGCTTCAGGAGTTCCTGAGTGTGGCCTTTATAGCACCTTTTCTGACCACCAGAAGCCCGTTTAGAATTGTACAGTTGCCCATAAACAGTTGCTGTTCTGAGCTGTGTTCACAATGACACTCACTCGCTAATATAGTTTGTTTACTATATATTACAAATTCCTGCTAGAAAAAACATAATTAAAAGCTAATTAAGAAACAAAAGAACAGAGGTGCACCTGTGGGAATTCTGAATGTACGCTAGTACCACATTCTTCCAAAACAAAATTTTGCTGCAAACATGCGAGGAACGAGCCCGTTTTAGTTGGAGGTGAAAATGAAATGCGAGAGGGAGCATCGGTTCTCCCCGGAACGCCTCGGCCGGCAGAAACGAGCACTGTCTCTTCCATTTACACATCTCTCTTTGGGCTAGAGGGTCATCCGAGGGGAGCAGGTGCTACTATAAACACAGCAAATGTGTGCGTGTGTGTAGAGAAAAGTGAGAGAGCTGGGTGTTAGTGTGTGAGAGAGAGAGGAGTGAGGATGAGTGGGATTGACAGAGGGAGAATGAAAAGTGTGTGTGTGTGTGTGTGTGTGTGCGGTTGGGGGTGTGTGTGTGTGTGCGGTGGGGGGGAGCTTGAGGGAGTCGAGCACTGGCCCTGTATTTACAGAGTAGATTTGCTTCGGGCAGCTTGTAATGCAGGGAGACGGTGTGAGTTGATATGTGAAAAGGTGTGTGAAACATTGACTCTTCTGCCCCGAAACAATTGAGCGCTCTCTCTCTCTCTCTCTCCCTCCCTCTCTCTCTTTCTCTCTCTCTCTCTCTCTCTCTCTCTCTCTTTCTCTCCTTTCCTTCCTTCCTCCCTCGCTTTCTCTCTCGCCTCTGAATGTGGGATCAATAATTCATGAGAGCAAATAGAAAGTGAAGGCTTCACATCTTTCTCTCTCTCGTCTTCCTCCTCTCTCTCTCTCTCTCTCTCTCTTCATCTCCCTCTCTCTCGGTCATTTGCACTTTCTCCCACCTCCTTACGCCTTATGGAAATAGGGAAAGGAAAGTAAATCCCACCCCAGTTGAGGACGAGGTTGGGGGGGAAAGAAAACTTGCTTGAAAAATCGAATCTTCCTCCCAACTCTGCAAACAAATTTAGTGAGATTCTAATGATGACCTCACATTATCATCGGAATCCACTTGTCTTGCGTCCCGGGGGACGGAACATCACGCTCCCACACACACGTGCACGTCTTCCCATCTTTGCAAGGGATGAGTGAGAAAGTGAAAGTGTTGCGTGTGCACGAGATGTTTTGACCGGAGCAGGAGATGTTTTCACATGGACAAACTGTCTCTGTTGTTTTTGAACTGCGCCTGGTTTACAACAACAATTTTTCTAAGCCCTATTTGCTAATAATGACGTACTCCGTGTTTGAAGGGTTTGAATGAGCAGGATGAGAATGAAAAGTAACCAAAAACCAATACTTAAAAAACAATCTCTTCACAGTATCTTTTTGTCCTTTTTTAGCCATTTAAAATGGCTAAAAATGTCAATATGATCAAAGGGGAATGACATAAATGTGAACATTTTTTATTCATAGTTCCTTCGTAGTTGATTTAAGATGTGAAAAGTGGTTGATTTTCCTGCAAGTTTAATGTTTATCTTAGATCTTTTCTTTTTTTTAAAAAAAAAAACTTGACATCCTAGATTTTTTTTAATTTGTCATTTTAACTATGTTTATTTTTATTTTTTTTAACTGTTCTAGAAATTTAGGATTTAATTTTGTTCAAAATGTCTTCTAAAAATGTTGACATTTTAGAAACTTAGGAAAATTTAGGAGTTTTTAGATTTTTGCAAAAAGTCTTGTATAGAAAATTGATGCCCTAGAATTATTGTGATTTTGACCATTTTTCCTGTTTGTTTTTTTTTCTCATAAAAACCTGTTGACATTCTAGAAATTTTGGGATTTTTTTTCTAGAAATTTAGATTTTTTTTTTTCTACATTTCCTCTATAAACGCATTGACCTAGAAATTTCAAGTCTTCCAAGAAAAGTCTGAGATTCTAGACTTTTTTGAAATTGTTACATGTTTTTCTAGTACTGTTTGTTTCTAAAAATGCTGCTGTTCTAGAATAATTTTTCTAGATGTCTTTGACAAAACATTAATATTCTAGAACTACAGCTGTAGTTTTCAACATAACACTCGATTGTTATTCGCAAACAACGTTGTGACCAGGAGACATAAAGAGGGGGAAAAAGTTTAGAGAGTGTGCTTGTGGGGTAATAGAGGGTGAAGGAGAGTGAGGCAGAGGGCAGAGAGGAGCCTGGAGGCGACTGCAACACTTTATATGAAAACACTCGTGTGTGTGTGTGTTTGTGTGTGGGTGATAGTGCTTCTTTACCCTGTGGGGCCGCAGGACTCTGTATCGCACCACAATTCTCACTTAAAAATGTTCTCTTTTTTTTCCCCACAAAGTCACCAGCGAGGACAGAAAGTCATATCATATCACCCCGTTGGCATCAAGACGTTGCTTTCATTTCCCTTGGTGATTGAGAGCGAATGACCGAGCGGCTCGTTTGGGTGGGTCAGAAAAGCAGACCATATTATATATATTTTCTTTGTCTCGGCAGGTGCTGCTGTCGGGTCTGATTGGAGTGGTGTCGTGGAAAAGGCCTCTGTCTTTGGTGGTGAGTAACCAAGTCTTTTTCTTCTCATAGTGCACTTTGGATTCATCTTTATTCGATTGTCATTAACATTTTTCAAATGCAACGTTTCACTGGGAATGAAGAAGTAATAACAGGCTAAAGACGTTTTAACAGCAAGTTTATCTTAAGAACGGGAAAGCGCTAGATCCTGAAGCTGTGAATCGTGTCTAAGCGCTCAGTACATGCCTTCACTAGGTTTCAAACAAAAACTAATTTCAGTTCATTGTTAGCCAGTAGAGTGTCTCGCTGTCTTACATCTGGTATACGGATGAGAAATCCTAAAAAGTGAAACCATTAAGTTCTTAAAATATATGTAGATGGAATTTCTGAGTCTATTTATTTATAATTGATGGAGAAATTGTTTCATATACTTGTAGATGGAATTTCTAATGTAACAGCTGTTCCTTGTTAATGTGCTAGCAGAAACTAGCCTTTATTAGCAACTCTTTTATAATTTAACTACATGTACATGTCTGTCCATTTTCATACTTGTATAGGGAATTTCAGTCTACATTATAAATACCTGTAGACTAAATTTTTGTGCCCTTTTCATACTTGTATTGTTTATGGAATTCGTGTGTCAGTGACTTTTATTTGTAGAGAGGGTTTTTATGTCAATTTCATACATGTAGAGGGGATTTCTCTGTCCAGTTTATAGTTGTAGTCAGAACAGTATCAGTTTTATATTTTAGAGGTATTTTCTGTGTCCGTTTAATATACTTGTAGAATTTCTGTGTCCTTGTAGCTGCAGATGGAATTTCTTTGTCAGGTTATATTCACAAACGGAATTACTGTGTTTTATATACAGTACTTGTAGACAGAATTTGTGTATCTGTTTTATAGTTGTAGGGGGGATTTCTTGGTCAGTTTTATACTTGTAGAGAGAATTTCTGTGCCCAGCTGATCCTCGTAGGCACAATTTCTTTGTAACATCTGGGTTTTTTTTGTACTTGTAGACAAAATGTTTGTGTCCTTTTCTTACATTCGTGGACACAGAATTTCTGTGCCAACTTAATACCTTTTGGCAGAATTTCTGTGGCTTTTTTCCATGTTGTGGGCATTAATTGGTCAATAAATGCTTTTCTTCTATCCATGTGACATTGACGTGAGCGAGCACGATGGCAAGGAAAATGGAGCCGAGGTGGGGAAAAAAAAAGAAATAAAAAAAAGCTCCTCCTGCCCCAGGCTGGATGGGATGTAAAGCGTATGCATGAGTTTGCTGTGTTGCGCATAATTGGGCGAGCGGATTGGGCACAGCACCTGAATTTTTCATGCCTCCTTCCCTCTTCCCCGAATGCCAGTGAACATGAGGTGGCATGATAATGCTGGTGTGGGTTTTACAAGCCGGCTGCGAGCGAGATCGAGTAGGACGTAATACATAAATTATAACATTTTTTACTAACAATATTTTTAGAATTCCAAAAATTACCACATGAATAAATTGTCCTGTAAAACTAAATCAATATTGAATAATTTGACAGATTATTTTACTGTGTGATTTCTGCCTGTTTTATGCTTGTAGATGGAATTTCTGCATCAAATTTTTTGAAGTTGAAGACAAATTATGTGTCCATTTCATGCTTATAGACTGACTTACTGTATTACTGTGTTTTTATATTTGTGGACAGAATTTCTGTGTCCATTTATTTATTCTAGTAGATGAAATACCTGTCAGTTGTATATAATTGTTGATGGAATTTCTGTCAGTTTTATACTTGTAGACATAATTTCTGTGTATGTTTTATGCTTGTGGTTGGAGTTTCTGTGTCCATTTTAATACTTTTGGACAAAATGTCTGTGTCCATTAATTTGTACTTGATGGAATAACTTAAACATTCAATTTACATTTGTTTGACATTTAATTTGGTGTTAATGTGCTAGGAGAAACTAGCCTTAATTAGCATCTCTTTGGAATGGAAGTTCTTGTGTCTGTGTCTGTTTTGTGCTTGGGGATAGAATTTCTGTGTATATGTTAGACGTAATCTAAGAAGTATCAAATCTGATCTAAAGATAATCCGTCGCTCGGCTGTCTCTTGGGCCAACACTGAGATTTGTTCATAGCAATGACACAGGACCACGACTATGAGTTGATAAACGGATTCCCCACCACGGACCCGAGACTCGTTTTTCCTGCTGCTAGCTGGAATGTTTTCTCGCTTTGCAGACTTTTTGACAGACGCTAATGGGGGAAAAGACAGAACTGTGATTCCCAGCTCCCCCTGCGCTTGTTTACTCTCCAGTTTCAGGCCGCTTATTAATGGTGAGAATGAACTGTTTTTTTTCCCCCATTAATAATGACCAATTCCACACTGGAAGTGAATGCGTGGTCGCCATGGTTTTCTTTTCTCCCACAGCAGCATCAACAGTTGTTCTGAGGGTGATGTGTCCAAAACTACACCTGTTAACGGTCTGATCCGGTCGTGTTGAGCTTTCAACCTGTGACAAGCAGTGTCCCCGGAGAGCCGCTCAGGCCTGACGAGTTGCACCCAGAGCTTGTGTTTTTTTTTTTCCTGATTCACTGACTCTCAGGAATCACAGATCGAGCAGCGAATACCAAATATAGAGGTAGAGACCTCCTACCCTCACAGGGCTAAATATTGATGATGGGGTTCAGATCGATGCTGTTGCCGTTTGGGGATTGGGGCTCATTAGCTTTCTGTAGAGACCTGAGACAGAGTGGACGGAAAAAGGGAAGGGAAAAAGGGAGGAGGGGAGCGGGGGAAGCGAGGCCAGAGACGGAGGCGGTATTAATGGGGTGGAGGAATGAAAAGGACAGGAGCACACCGGCTCGCTTTTCCACCGCTGGCTATGTGAGGCACGATTTGTGCAAACGGATCTTCTGCGAACAGAAACCTGGAAAGCCGGGTTTTAAGAGATGTTCTGACTGATTGTTGCATAAATAGATAATTCTGGTTTGTCAAAACGGGTAGTATGGGCTGGATTTGAGAGTGTAGTAACCTTAATTGAAGCCAAAAAGCTGGAACATTGCTAAAAATAACGAAGCTAACTGCTAAAATATCTAAGCTAGCAACAAAATATCTATCAAGACAGCTTAACCAGAACCTATCAGCCTGTTTTGTTGGGTTGCAGGAGAAACCATGACAACATAAAAAGAACTATCTGTGTGCAGATCTTGGGTCCAATTGTTCGTAGTTGTGGTTCCATAGTAAAGCCACTAGTTTGCCCTAATGTGCTTCACTTTTGTTTGACTTTTTAAGGCTCCGTCTTCCCCTTTGCGTACCTTTCTTTTGTGTTTAGTTTTGTTAGTTTTGATTCATTTCAGGTTTAAGTTCGTTAGTAATGTCCAATACTTATTCTACATTTGAAGTCATCCCTTGAATTCGAAGTGTTATTACAGCAGTATAGAAGTACGTGGGTTGGGAGACTGTTGTGTCTACGTTGGAATGGGACAGTTGGTAGCGTAACGGTTAGGGAGTTGACCCCAGGATTGGAAGCTCTCCTGAACCGGTAAAGTGTATCACTGAGGTAGTCATTAGCAAGGTACCATCCCAAACACTTGAATTCACTTAAATACAGTGTGATGCAGCAACAACGTTTTGGGATTTTTGTCAAATCACGAACTCCTGAAAGTCTTCTGACCTGAGATCTTCTAGCATTCCAATATTGCACATGAGATTCCATATCCGTCTCAGAGGAATATTACGGACCACTGCGAGCGAGTGCTTGATAAGATAACGAACGTCTCTTTCATGTCCGTGAGCCTATTAACCAGGTTGTGGAGACAGTGAAGCCTCACACGCGCTGTTTTACGCGAAGTTTATCTTTACCAAGCATTGGCTCTCGGTGGCAGTGATAGAGGTGGTCGTAGCTTGTGTGCATAAGGCATTGCCTTTCATAATACATGAGGACGCAGTGTGTGAGCTGTGTGTTTGATAGTAATTGGAAACACTGTTTTTTTTTCCCCATCCCGCGATCCACAATCAAGCCAACATTTTTCCTTATGAAATATTAAGGCCGTATTCAAGACGTTCTGAAACATAATAAGCACAATTCGCTTCCAAGAACCTATGACAAAGCAACTTTTCCGACGTGCTGCGTAAAAAAGGTCACCTTGTCACTTTCGGGATCGTAACCCCTGAAACAGGGGACGCAGATGCAGGGTTCATAGTTCACGCTTACACTCTTAAACGCTTTTAAACACAAACGTGAAACACACAAACAACTCGGACACGGGCTGACGCTGGTTAGATCGCTCTCTCTGCCGAACGTGGACGAATCGCCACTTGAAAGTGAAAGCACACTCCAGCGAGTTGAATGAACTTCCTGGTTGGCTTCTCTCTTGTGGCGTAAAGAATCGCAGCGAAACGAGTGAGCGAATCAGAATTGAGGGTGACGTGCAACCGTGATGTAATCTTGGAAAACCAAACAAGGCACAGGTGATAGTCATTAGCCCGAAATTCCAACCCAACGAGTGAGAAAGGTGAAAAGCAAACTCGGAATTCCGGCGATCCGGATCGGAGTGGGCAGGGCGGCTAGATGTGACACACCTTAATATTAAGTGTTTGAGATTAAAATAACCTAAAATATATTGTTATAAAACGATTTCTTTTGCCAATAAGAATTAACTTGTAAAACCTGTTTTATAGCTTGAGAAGTTGTTCCAACCTCAAATTCCTTGGTCAATGAGTAGTAACATTGTAATAATGTTGTACTAACGTTGCAATAGCGCCGTTATAATCAAATTGTTCTCCTAAATAATCAGATATGGTTTGGTCAAAAATGCTTTTTTTTCTACATATTAATGCATTTACTAAAAAAAACACACTGGACCAACCATGTCTGACTGACAGTTTTGAACATTTTGCACTTTTAACCGCATTATAAACTAGCCTAAACACTGCTTGTTCATTGTAATGTTTGTTTATTGAAGCAGCAATCGATTTGGTCCAGAGGGAATAGTTTAAAATTCATGTTCATTCATCATTTGTTCCAAGGATTGGGTTTTGAATGTGAACCACATGCGAAATGAATATCTTAAATAAGTCAAACAAAAAAAATGTACAAGCCAATCGACTTTGGCTCTGAGTTAGAAGAGTAAATGTTGTATTTAGGCTGCATCGATTGGAGTCGTTGTTTTGTATTAAGAGGAAGAAACCGAGGTGGGGAGACCCGAGGATTCAGATCGATGATCCCTATTATTCTCTCTCTCTCTCTCTTTTCGTGGCCAGGGCTTTGCATAATCCTTCCTGTGTTATTTGTTTAAGAGACGCTCCAATTAGTCCTTATTAAACGACTTCTCAATAACACTCAGGGCTCGTTCCTGTCCCGGGTGGCGAAGTAATGGACGAAGTTTTCAGCGTCTCGCAAAAGTTAGTGGAAGCTCAGAAAAGTTGGTAGAACAGTTTTTCTATTCATGTCGCATTACGGGACCAATTTGGAGTCGCCAATCAAACTACAGTGCACGCTTTCAGACTGTGGAAGGAAACGCACGCGAGCACGGGGAGAGCATGCAAACTCCACACAGAAAGGCGCCAGGACCTTCTCGCTGTGAGGCGGCAGTGCTAACCACTGTGCCACCGTGCTGCCCCGTTTCGGCTTCAGTGAACCATAAATCGTCACCTGCTTCCGAGTCTTCGAGGACGTCATTGTGGTCTTCTTTGGGTAGCGTTTGGTGCCAAAATCTGCTGATCTTATCTGTGAAGGAGCAGTTACGTGTGTAACCATGACCATGCTCATGAGCACCTCAGTGGTGTCTTTACTGGCCCAGGATTCGAACTGGTGACCTTCCGATCGTGGGGTGGATGCCCTAAATGTTACCAATGTGTTTCCACTTGAAAAAAAAATGGTGCTGGTGCCCCAAAATCGGCTCTGAACTGGTACCAAAATTTGGAACTTTTGGAACTAAGCAAGGCAACTTTAAAAGCTAAGCCGACATTTTCTGTCCCCCCACCTCCAAATCAACCAAGCATGTCTGTAGACTTTTGAGATTCCGTTTAGTTTCTTTATTTTGGCCCATTTCATGTCAACCTTTTCTGCTCGGAGCGTAACAGATTGTCCAAATTCGTTTTGGGAGCTGTCTGCGGAAGCGATGTCACCCTCGATTAATTGGTTGGCGCAGGAAACCCCGCGCACGTCCGAAAACCTGTCCGCTGCTGTCGTTTGCGGTACGTGCAGATTTGCCGAGTCGTTGACACCTAATCATTTTCACATTACTCGGTTGCGCAACGAGAACCAAACAAAGTCTGTGAGACAAACAAAGAGCTAGTCTTGGATTGATTGCACGTTCATATTCATGAGTTTGTTTGTGTGTGTGTGTGTGTTCGTGCGTGCGTGTGTGTTTGTGTGTGTGTGGGGGTTGGGGAAATGGCATTGTATGTTACGACGGCCTTTTGTTCCCACCCTCTCTACCGCTCTGTTCTATGCCGTTGCATTCATTAACCTTTTCCGCCGACAGACCCATGCGTCGTGTGTGTGTAGGTGTGTGTCTACTTCCCAGGACCAAAAATGTCCCCGTTTTGACAAGAAGTCATTTAAGAGACTCGTTCCCTTGAGGAAAAACCTCACTTTGCGAAAAACTGAAAAGTTCCAAATCATTTTCTTTCAACCGCGGATGCCAGAGGTGCCCTAAATGGCACGAAGGCATGAAAGGTTGTGTATTAGGGCCATTGTAGTTTAAAAAAAAAATCTATTTATATCCTCTGAATTAAATTACTACATTTTGAGAGCAAAAACTAACAAATTTTGCTGGAAATAATGTTCAAATTTGTGAGATTCAAGTTGAACATTTACAAGAAAAAACTCTCTAAAAAATAATGTAGTTAATTATCAATATTTTCTCAAAAATCTAGAAAAAGTTTCGACTTTTATACGTTTTTAATCCTCTTACTTAGCCCCAATTGTCTTAATACACTGCTGTATGACCGTGTTCACGTGTGTTTGCCTGTTTTTCTACCGCCACGTCATTCTTTAGAGACTTTTTTTAGGATATGATCTCGCTGACTTCGCCTTTGTTCTCGGCGTCACGACTAGATTCCTCCAATGCTCTCTCTTAGCGCATGACTCATTTTCTCTGTGACTATTTTTCTTATTCTCCTTTTTTTGGCCTCGTATCTTCGAGCTCCACAGCATCAGATTACGCCCCAATGCTTAACAGCCGTATCTCTCTTTTTAAACTGAAGCTGCACGGTTGCCAACACAAGTGCTGTCTTTCCACACGTAAAAAAGGCAAAAGCAGACATGGATGCATAGATCAATAGTTGAATAGGTGGTTTGTTGTATTGACAGATATCAATAGATATTAGATATCTATGGAAGGATAAAACTAGAAAAATGTTAGATAAAATAGATAGATGCTCGGATGGATGGATGGATGTTAGATCAGTAATTGGAAAGCTCCATCAATAGAGGAATGGATGAATGGAATGGTTTATCAATGAATGAATGCTTGAATAGATGGATAGATCAATGGTTAGATGGAGGGATAGATTAATAGTTGGAGGGATGGATCAGTAGTTGGATAAATGGCTGGATCAATAATTAGATTGATGGATGTTTAGATCAATCGTTGGATGACCGTATCAATAGTTGGAAGAAGAAAGGAAGAACGGATTGATGGTTAGATCAGTACTTGATCGATGAAGGGATAAACGGAAGGTTGAATAGATCAAAAGTTGGATGGCTATAAGGTTGGATGGATGAATAGATGGTTAGATCAATGCTTGGATGGATGAAAGGATTGATAATTGAATGAAAGGAAGTGTGGATGGATAGATCAGTAGACCGTCAGAGAGTTAAATGGGTGGATGAATAGATCAGAAGTTGGACGACTATATGGATTGATGACTGAAAGGATGGATGGAAAGACGGATGGATAGATGGTTAGATCAATTCTTGGATGGATGGATGTATGGATCAATATTTGAATACATGAATAGATCAGTAGTTGGATGGATGGATGGATGGATGAATCACTGGATGGATAGATAGATCAGTGGACAGCGTTTCTACACTCTTGCCAGTGCTGCTGAATTCAGCTTGATGGTACTTCTAGCTCAGTGGATATATGTTTCCTTGTTGAAGAGCAGTAACTGCAGGTCGTGAGTCAGGTTGGTGTCCGCATCGACTGGTATGAATATTTTTAACAACAGGATGTAAGATCTGACCTCTCTTTTGATTATCTGTGGGCGGTTGTTTTATCTGGGATGTTGTATTTGCGCAGTGAAAATACAGTAGAGTGTGATCTTGTACTGGCATTAATATTTCATGGGTTTTGGTGGTTGAAGTCGGGATGAGGTACTACTGCGGGGCTGTGTGTGTGTGTGTGTGTGTGTGTGTATCAGTCCCCTGGGTGGTGTGTGTGCTGGTACAGTGGGTTCATACAGAGTTTTAGCAGGGCTCACTTTGCCAGTGTCTTACGCTTTCTGGGCCACAGTTCAACCCATTCTTACTGGCTCTCAGAAGAAAGAGCGGCTAATGTCTACTGATCTAACAAGCTTTCATAATTTGATAAATTACATCTGGATACAACTTAATTTCCCAATGCTAGAGACTGTAGACAGCCCTGAACTCAAACTAAAGTTCAGTCTGAAGACAGTTTTGGGTCATACTCAAACGGGTCCGTGTATGGTAATTCCTGATCTCAGGTTCTTGTTAGTTTTTGGAGATTTTTAGCGGTTCCGAACTTGACGTTTTGATGGATATATTCATAGCTCTGCGATGTTTTGGCGCCTTCCCTGTCACGCGCACTCCACTCCGCGGCCGGTAGTAGGAATGGGACGCGGCCGGTCGCGGTTCAAAGGGTATTTAAGGTTTCACTTCCTCGCGGCGCGTCGCTCTGCCATTAGAGTCCACCCGGCCCTCTTCCGATTCTCATCGGTAACAACTGTGAGTACTCCAGTTATTGGGTTCATCTCTTTGTTAGAGTGTGTGTCGCTAGAACGCGGATTATTGTGGTAATCCTTACTCTTCACGTAAGAGAGTTCTTAGATCAACTAGCGTGGCTTTCCTGCCTACTCACGCTCTCAGCCGCGTTTGGGCTAACCAGCACGCTACAAGGGCTAACGAGTAGCAATTCGTTACATTCTAACCAGATCACTGTCGAATTGTGAAAGTGTGGCATTCGGTTCATATCCTAATCAGATCCCTGTCCGAATCGGAGAACATTCCCACAACGGCCTAACCCGGCCGCTGGATGTTTGCTCGCGTCTGCCTTTCTCGTCAAATCCTTACCAGATCCCTGACGAATCTGACATTCCCAGGGTTGGTCCCCGCCTTGCGCCTGTAGTTCCCGGGTTTGGCTCCGGTCCCCCCCACACCTCGGCTCCAGTTTGGATAATGAATGAATATTTATATCTAAAATATTTGGCTTGAAAATATATCTACCAAATTTAGCTTACGCCAAACCAGTAGTGTGCTCAGTCAAAAACGTCATGATCTCACGAAAATGTCATGCTTGTGCGGAAATATTAGGCTCATTCAAAAACGTCATGATCTCATGAAAATGTTATACTCGTGCGGAAACAGCTCATGTTTACTCAGAAACATCTTGGTCTCGTGAAAATATCATGCTTATGCGAAAACAACTCTTGCAAATGTCATGTTCTCACAAAATATGCTCGCGTGTCACACGTGAGAATGTTATGTTAATGTGAAAACAAGTTGCTCTCTCAAAAACCTTGTTCTCACAAAAAAATCATGCTCATGCAAAAACAACTCATGCTCTCTTGAAAAAGTCATGCTCTCGCAAAAATGTCATGCTCACTTGAAAAAGTCATGCTCTCGCAAAAATGTCATGCTCACATGAAAACAGCTCTTGCTTGCTCAAAAATTTCATTTTATCACAAATATATCATTCTCACACAAAAACAGCTTATGCGCTCGCAAAAAACGAGATGCTCATGAGAAAACGTCTTCCGTTCAAGCAAAAACATTTCATGCTCACATGTAAACATCTCATACTTAGGTGAATTGGCCAAAATTTCGCAGTGGAATACACTGATCATACACTCATCATATTACTGAAAATCTCAGAGTGTATTTGTAACCCTTCGGACTCGAAAATCGTTTATTTTCTTGCTTTCGGCCTCTCTCAGAGCGTCTGAATATCGCTCTGTGGCTGGCGTACAGTTTGTACTCCGTCTCCAAGGCGACCCTACGGCCATCGAGGCGAAGCCACACACAGTTTCGAGGCAAGCAGCTCAAAGCTTTCGCGAACCGGGGCTCCCCCGAGAGCCGCCAAAACTGAAGGCAGCGCCTCGGGGATGTGCACTAAAAGACGCTGAAAACACACCTTTATTATCTGTAGCAAGCAGGTGGATTTCTTCACCTCCCACATGCCGAAAAAATTCAGGGTTTGTTTAGCGTCGGGTCGCGAGCCTTTTAGCCGCAGTCTTGAGCAAAGTGGACCTTTCAGACGAGGACAGTTTCCCTGAATAAAAATGAGTTAACGGAATATGCATGCGTCGTTTTCTTTTGTCTATGCCACACTTCCTTCCACTACAATACTTCAGGGCAGTTGTCTAAAATGTGTTGAAACATTTCAATCTGGGTTTCTAGCCAAAGTAGCATAGAAATTGTGCTTTTTCGAGCAGCTGACTATCAACCGTTATTAACAGATTGTTCTTAAGAAGAAATAAAAAATCTACTTACGCAGTTTTCACAGAGACTCCGACATTCGCCAGTGTTTGAGGTACGAGCTGACTCTATAAACGCTGTCCATTGCAAGTCGGAGGCTACCTCTGTATACAGTAGCACCCTTCTTTTACTTTATCTCGTTATTTGTTTTACGTTCAGCTAATGTTGGGGAATGTTGGAATCTTGCTCGTCATTGACCAGTTTTTAGGTCTGAGAGGTAATTATTAATTACCCATTGGTCCCTGGAGAAAAAATGTCTTGTTTCGATCTCGACTCGACAAACGTTTCCTGCCATTTCCCGTCGTCGTTGTCAGCGTGATGTCACCCTCTGAGTGTTGCTTAGCAGCACAATAGCCTAGCGACGCAAACGCTGGCGTTGTCCGCAGTGTTGATGTGCCCTGGCTGGTTTGGATTTGTCTCTGCAAGCAGCAAGTGTGAAAGAAAGCAGCAGGGCCTGCAGAGTGTGTGTGTGTGTGTGTGAGTGAGAACACGATCACGCCTGAAGGGACTATACATATTTCAGCGTAACCACGTCCAGCCCTGATAGATGTGTCCGTCTCGTTTTGGACATGGGACTGTTTCCACTGTGTTGATCTTCACGTGAGGAACGTTGTCAGGTCACAGTGTCTGTGAGAGTGTGAGTTGGTATATTTACAGATGATGTATAATTGTGGTAGTTATGTATTACTCATCCCGCTGGCGTTGTCCGAGCTGTAGAAAGTGTAGCAAAAGGAAGAGAGCAGTGATGCCGTGGCTTTGTGTACGGCTTTAACACATCTTTATATTAAAGGGATGAGTGGCAAGAGTTGATTTTAAGTGTGGGGAATTACAGTGCAATTCCACACAACTCCTTCATCCATCCATCTACCCATTAATGAATGAATCTGGTCGGTCTGTCTGTCTGTCTGTCTGTCTATCTGTCTATCTATCTATCTATCTATCTATCTATCTATCTATCTATCTGTCTGTCTATCTATCTACTATTGATATATTCATCCAACAACAGATCTAACCATCACTTTATCGAAATACTTATCCATTCAAAAACCCATCTATTGATCTATCCATTTTATCTGTCCATCCATCCATCCATCCATCCATGTACTCTGTCTCTGTCTGTCTGTCCATCCTTCCGTCCTTCCATCTGTCTAGTTTATCTGTATAACATTTCCATCTATCCTTCCAGCTATCTATCTATCTATCTATCTATCTATCTATCTACAGACGTGGACAAAATTGTTGGTACCCTTCCGTTACAGAAAGAATAACCCATAGTGGTCACTGAAATAACTTGAAACTGACAAAAGGAATAATACATAACAATTTAATGAAAATTAACAAATAAAAATTGGCCTGGACAAAAATGATGGTACCCCTAGAAAAGACTGGAAATAATTTGACTGTAGGGACGAGTTAAACTAAGGTGTGTCCTGTAATTAGCATCACAGGTGTCTTCGAGCTTGCCATCAGTCAGTCTGCCTATTTAAAGGGTGAAATGTAGTCCCTGTGCTGTTTGGTATTATGGTGTGTACCACACTGAACATGAATGATAGACAGATAAGGAGAGAATTGTCTCAAGAGATTAGAAAGAAAAATATAGACAAGCATGTTAAAGGTAACGGCTATAAGACCATCTCCAAGCAACTTGATGTTCCTGTGACAACAGTTGCACATATTATTCAGAGGTTTAAGGTCCACGGGACTGTAGCCAACCTCCCTGGACGTGGGCGCAAGAGGAAAATTGGTGACAAATTGAAAAGACGGATAATAAGAATGGTAACCAAAGAGCGCAGAACAACTTCCAAAGAGATTAGAGGTGAACTCCAAGGACAAGGTACATCAGCAGTGTTGGGAGTAATGCATTACAAAAGTAACGAGTTACAGTAACGGATTACTTTTTGCTGTAACGTAGTAATGTAAGGCACTACTTATCAATTTTCAGTAATATTTTACTCGGTACATGTTCAGTAACGCGCGCGTTACAAAGCACGTTTAACCAAAAATGTATTTGTTTAAAAACAGCAAGACCGTGAGACCTCATATTAATTATCTGTGATTAAAAAAATGCGCGAGAGTTGTATTTCCTGTTCGTGGTTAGTTGAGCCCCTTGCACAGCGCATCACATAAGGCTTGCTTCTCCGGTGAGATGGCAGAAGACAGTAATTTCACAAAGTGGACGTTTGCGCATTACTTTGAGTTTGTCAGGGATGAAGACAAAAAGAATGTTTTAGTCAAGTGCAATCTTTGCCCAAACCCTGAAGAACTATTGACGTGAGAAATAGCACTAGCAATTTGAAAAAACACCTCGAGCATTATGCATGACTTATGTTGAGAATCTCTTGAATTCAAAGAGAATAAAGGAATGACAATTGTAAGAAAAATGCATCTTTTCTTGTCATTATAGTAAGCATTAATATGGGATATAGTTTTGTTTTGTTTAATGATGAACAAGCCTAGACTTAATATTCATTCCACCTCTATTATGAGGTTATTCAAATTCTAGTCATTTTTTCATTTTGGCTGTTAATGTTTCTTGAATTGTCTCTTAAGCCCTTACTTTGCCAGTTATATTAATCATATTGTTTGTAGTCTGGTCAGCACATAATCATTATGCTACAAAACATCACCTTTTACCGGGCATGTAATGATCTGCAATATCTTTTCTCATATTAGAATGTCAAGTTATATCTTCAGAGTTATTTTGGTGAAAGTAACTGAAAAGTTACAGAAGTCATGTAACGATAACAATTCCGAGACAGTAATATTGTAAGGTAGCGGATTCCATTTGAATACCAGTAACAAGTAATGTATAGTGTATTACACTTTGCAAGTAACTTGCACAACACTGTACATCAGCGTCAGATCGCACCATCCATCGCTGTTTGAGCCAAAGTGGACTTAATGGAAGACGACCGAGGAGGACACCACTGTTGAAAGCAAATCATAAAGCGAGACTGGAATATGCCATAATGCATATTGACAAACCACAAAGCTTCTGGCAAAATGTCCTTTGGACAGATGAGAAAAAACTGGAGCTTTTTGGCAAGTTCCATCAGCTCCATGTTCACAGATGCAAAAATGAAGCATACAAAGAAAAAGAAGACTGTACCTACTGTGGAACATGGATGAGGTTCAGTTATGATCTGGGGCTGCTTTGCTGCGTCTGGCAAAGGGAGTCTTGAATCTGTGCAAGGTACATTGAAATCTCGAGACTATCAAGCATTCTGGAGCAAAATGTGCTGCCCAGCGTCAGAAAGCTTGGTCTCGGTCGCAGGTCACGGGTCCTCCAACAGGATGATGACCCAAAACACGCAGCTCAAAACACCCAAGAATGGCCAAGAACAAAACATTGGACTGTTCTGAAGTGGCCTTCTATGGGCCCTGATCTAAATCCTATCAAACATCTGCGGAAGGAGCTGAAACGTGCAGTCTGGAGAAGGCACCCTTCAAACCTGAGACAGCTGGAGCAGTTTACTCACGAAGAGTGGGCCAGAATACCTGTCGACAGGTCTAGAAGTCTCATGGAGAGTTACAGGAATCGCTTGATTGCAGTGATTGCCTCAAAAGGTTGTGCAACAAAATATTAAGTTAGGGGTACCATCATTTTTGTCCAGGCCAGTTTCATTAGTTTGTTTTTTTTTAATAATTCTGTTGAACCTCAATTCAAAAGCAATGTCTGATTTTTATTTGTTAATTTTCAGTAAATTGTTATGTATTATTCCTTTTGTCAGTTTCAAGTTATTTCAGTGACCACTGTGGGTTTTTCTTTCTGTAACGGAAGGGTACCAACAATTTTGTCCACGTCTGTATCTATCTATCCTTGAAACTATTGATATATTCATCGAACGACTGATCTATCAATTCATCTAAATCCATAAACCCATCTATTGATCTATCCATCTATCCATTTATTTTATGTATCTGTCCATCCATCCATCCATCCATCCATCTACTCTGTCTCTGTCTGTCTGTCTGTCCGTCCATCTGTCTAGTTTATCTGTATAACATTTCTATCTATCCTTCCAGCTGTCCATCTGTCCGTCTGTCCATCTATCTATCTATCTATCTATCTATCTATCTATCTATCCTAGAAACTATTAATACATTCATCGAACGACTGATCTATCAATTCGTCTAAATCCATAAACCCATCTATTGATCTATCCATTTATTTTATGTATCTGTCCATCCATCCATCCACTCTAGCTATCCATCCATACATACATCTAGTGTATCTATCTATCTGTCTCCCTCCCTCCCTCTATCTAGTTTATCTGTCTAATATTTTTTCTGGAATAACACAATTGGGGCTCAACAGTAAACAGTGTATTAAAAATAAAAGGAATCTTGCTCAGTCTTGGCATCTTTTCATTCTGCTCCATGAGAGGCGTTGAGCTGCGTCTCACACATTCTTACACAGGCACATCACTTGTTAGAGCCTCAACCAAGTTTGTATTAATTATTTCATAATTAATTTAGATTTACTTCTTCTACAAAACCGACCAACTTTGATCTGATGGGCTTTGAGAAACACACACACACACACACATACACACCAACATAAATGGCAAGCTACATGACGGACAGGTTAATGAAATTCAAACTCTGTTTCTGGCCTACGGCTTTTAAAACTTGAAGATGGACGTGAGGAAATGTGGCGTGTGAAGGGTTTCTGGAGGCGATCAGAGACATTTTTCCAAAAAATAATAAATAAAATCATGTAAAATGGGCTGAAAGGGAATGTGGGACATTTCGATGTTGGATGGAGCACTTTCCTATTTGGAAATGTGATGAAGTGTGTGTGTGTGTGTGTGTGTGTGTGCAGCGCTCTGAAATATTCAATATGAAACCAAGAGTACTGTAAATATGCCCTGAGGGGTGTTTGTGTGTGTGTGTGCGTGTGTGTGTTTGTTTAATGTTCCCAGGTTTGCAATCCAAGTGAAAATTCATAGAGTGAAAGAGAGAGATAGAGAGGGAAAGAGAGGTGCAGGAATTAAAGAGAAATAGAGAGAGGTATGAGAAGAAGTAGAATGAGAGAGACGAAAGAGTGAGAGAGAGGGGGAGAGCGAGGGAAAGAGAGAGGGAGCAAGGGAAGAGGAGAGAGAGAAGGATGGGCGGAAAGAAAGAATTTTAAAGAGGCTGAAGTGAGAGAGAGAGAGATAGAAGGAAGAAGGAATGAAAGAAAATTGGAGAGAGGAAACAGAAGAGGGGGTGAAATAAGTGAGAAAGACAAAGAGAAAGACAAAAAGGAACGCTAAAGAGAGAGAGGGAGAGAGATGAAAAGAAAGAAAAAATATATTGACAAGAGACAGAGAGAGAAAGAAAGAAAAAGATGTTGAAAGAAAGAAAGAGACAAGGATGGGGAAAAGGAGAAAGAAAGAAAAAGACAAGAGACAGAGAGAGAGAGAGAGAAAGAAAGAACAAAAGAAAGAGAGAGGGATGGGAAGAAGGGGAAGAAAATTGAAGAGAAACAAAGGGGATGCAGAAAATTACAAAAAGAAAGAAAGAGGTAGAGAGAATTCAAGAAACGGAGAGGGGGATGGTCACAAGCGGAAGGAAAGAAAGAAAATTGAGATGGAGAAAGAAATGAGAGAGAGAGAGAGAGAGAGAGAGAGAGAGGAAAACAAAAGCAGAATCCACAGGTGTGCATGACTGATTTGTCTCTTGCGTGACACCCTGTCATACTCTCTCTCTCACACACACACACACTCGTGAGACAGTTCTCTCTCTTCTCCCAAGCCGCCAGCTTAAGTAGCTTGAAAATTAATTGGGGCGCTAAGAGAGCAAAACCAAACCCTCCAGCATCACACATTTACACACACACACGCACACCCTTTATACACACACACACACACACAAACAGACGCGCACACACACCTTTACACACACAAACAGACACACACCATTGGTGTAATGACTGCAGATGTGGGCTTTACTGATGCTGGGCTTTATGGCTGTGAGGGACAAAGAGACTCACACACACACACACACACACGCACACAGTGAGCATGTAGGACTCTGGGGTTAGTGCTGTTGTTACCTGAATGAGCAATGTCTAATCTAGACTGGATGATTAAGCCTAAATGAGTGTGTGTGTGTGTGTGTGTGTGTGTGTGCGTGTGCATGATCATTTTACTAGCTCTCGCTTCATTCCGACCCACACAATCCCCTCGTACCCTTAGATCAACTAAATTCCCTTCACACACACACACACACACACACACACACTCTCACTCAGCCTAATGAGGGGTATAGGGGGAGGGGATTTGGGACTTTAAATAAAGATGAGTCGCTATTGATCTGACTGGCACCCAGGTAAGCGGGCAACAGATTGGGTTATTGATCAGTGCAGCGAGTCGACTCGGAGGCCGGTTGGAGCTCAAACTCGTTAAAACTCAACTGGCGACGAGGGCGACGGCCAGCTGCGGAAAATGCAAGCGGGAGGGGAAAAAAATCTAATGTTTTAGGCTAGTTTTTAAGTAGCAAATGAAAATGTGGACTTCGCAAATGCTGCAAACAGAGACAACACAACGGAAGAATAACAAAATTACAGACGTGTAACACCACCACCGATGTGTAACACCACCACAGAAGTGTAACAAGACTACAGAAGTAACACCACCACAGAAGTGTAAAAAGACTACAGAAGTGTAACAAGACTACAGAAGTAACACCACCACAGAAGTGTAACAAGACTACAGAAGTGTAACAAGACTACGAAAGTAACACCACCACAGAAGTGTAACAAGACTACGGAAGTAACACCACCACAGAAGTGTAACAAGACTACAGAAGTGTAACAAGACTACGGAAGTAACACCACCACAAAAGTGTAACAAGACTACGGAAGTAACACCACCACAGAAGTGTAACAAGACTACGGAAGTAACACCACCACAGAAGTGTAACAAGACTACGGAAGTAACACCACCACAGAAGTGTAACCACCAGAGAAGAATAACAAAACTACAGGAGTGTATCAACACAACAGAACTGTATAAACCCCACAGAAGGAGGTACTTCCTTAATCTCTGCAGTCGTGTCTTTACCCACAATGCTTCGTGTATCACTGTTTACTAGAGTTGGAGAGAGGACAGATCATGCACCGACAAGACTGAATATTAATATTTACTTTATGCTAAGACCGTGCTTATAGACTGTTCCTGCTGTTCACTACATTCCCTCTCATCCTTACAGTTACAGCATTTAGCAGATATCTCTTCGGGCCCCCTGTGTGCGTGTGCGTGTGCGTGTGTGTGTGTGTGTGTTGTGTTTGACTCCTAGTACCTTTTCCCGACAAAAACAGTGCTGCAGGGAATGGCTTGTGAAAGCTACCTGTGATTGGATGTCAGTTGGAAGCTTCTCCCGGGAAACCGAAGCGAAATCCACTCCATCCGCTTCTTCCTCTCCGTTTTATTCTTTCTCTAAGCGCTAATTTTCCAACTGGGTTTTGGTGCGGTCTGTTGGCTCTCTAGGTGAACCACATGGGGTCCAGCAGGAGGACAGTGATGTCTTTGAGGAAGCAAAACATGAGGCACTTGATGGATTTCATAACTACAGGTGTCAGGCGATGGGTCTGTAGTCATTTAATCGTGAATCATCATGACAGCTAAGATTTTCCTGTCTCCTTCCCTAAAAGCTCTCAAATTGAGACTAGAACACACTAATGTGTTAAACTAGCATGCTCAGAGTTGAACAAATCATTCTGTCCTTGAATGTTTTCCCCATCTTTATCTAAAGTGACTTCAAGTCCCCGATTAGCGTCTGTTTGCGTTTTCTGTGTTTAAATTTCCGCAGGTTTTGGCGATTGTCGCTAATAAACCTTGGAGTCCGAGACGGATGTGCTGTTGTTTTAATAGGGTCGGATTGAGTATTAGAATTCTCTCCACAACGCCTTTGCAGCCTGTCATTTCCAGTAATTAGGGAGCTGTGAAAGGAGCTATTTGTTGTGGCTCCAGGCTGTTGTTTTTTTTTATAGCTTTGAGAACAACGTACGCCGACAACATAAGCCTGTCGCTCTCCTTCGCAACTCTCGATTGGGTCCTGCTCAAGTCCCTCGTCTCTGTAGAAAAAAACACTGATTTGTACCAACTGGAGGCTGTGATTGAGGAAATAAGGAGCCGTAACGTCGCCTGGCGTACCTCAAGTACTCGTACTAGGTCCTATTTTGTTCTTAAAAAACCTTATTTATGGCATCTCGGAGTCCATTTCTAATGCCCTTGAGATGTGCCAGTGGTACCTCATTGAACAGAGATGAAACCTCTCTTTTCCTCTTTCCACAAGTGCACTCGTCGTCTCTTTTTTAGCAACGCGAAGTGAGACTTTTATATTTGCCGTTCCTTGAGGTAAAGCGACTCAAGAGACCCAAGCGCTCTCCAGTTTTTGGATTGCATTGCATTTGTTTCTCAAAGGAACGCCTCACAAGGGGGCCAGTGAGCACACCGGCTGGGAAACATGGTCTGCTGAAATCAGTGGAAATAAAAAGAAAGCACGAAGCTAGTAGTGAGCATGACCTCTTTACCCTGTTCGACAGAGGATGGAGAATCGGAGGAGATGGCAGGAAAAGAAAAGAAAAGGCACGGGCTGGGTGGGAATAAAGGGGGCTTAAAAGCACTTTTCACAAGATTTTGCAAAAGGATAATGAGGGGCACAAGGTGCTCGCAACAACCCAAAATGTCTTAATAACTGATTACAATGGGCTTCCTTGATTGCACTGTGATTGCTGATTACAGAACAGTGCTGTGGGACATAGGTGTGGGTTGAAAATCAGATTTTTTGGTGTTTATTGAGCATGACACCAGAAGAGTGTGTAAAGGGGATTGGAGCTCTACAAAGCTTTGTTTGAAGTGGGATTGAGTCATTGGGATTTGAAGGAACAACAGTCTATGTCTGGTTCATGTGAATTTCACCCAGTAACTGGGCAGGAGTTCAATTTAAGTGATTATTTGTCATTGTGAACACATCACTGCACCGCCCTGAAATAAAGGCTGTGTTTGACATACTCTGCGTTTGCGTCCGTTGAGCAATTGTTACATCGTTTACTCATTGGCTAGCAATCCAGCGTCCTTCTTCTAAAGGAGGAGAAGCTAACAAATTAGCTTCAAAGCGGATTTACACCAATCTTCTTTTTTTCCCTTTGCCTTAAAGAGCGCTACACGAATACAGCTTAATTGAAGAAAAGTGGAAAAAGTTGGGGTCTTGAATTAGGCCAACCACATCTAAATTTCAGTGTCGTCCCTTCCTCGCCCAAGCACCTCTTCCGTCATTAGCGAGCTAAACCCCGCTGGCAGCCCATTACAGCATGTAAATGCGATTTCGCAGCGTTGGGCTTAGACTGTACGCGCTCAGCCCACCGTGTCAACGTTATTCTGTTTGACTATGTGTGTTTAGGCCAGGCGGAGCGATAAGCTCGGCATATATATCAGTGTTCACAGGCACACGGCTCGCTTACTGTAATCCCCCCTTTAGGTCTGGCCATTCTCCAGCCTTTAATCTTCAATTGACTTTGAACCAGTAATATGCTTCTTCAGCAGGAGCAACGCCAGCTGGGAGGGCCACTCTTAAAACCAGGTTGGTGGGTGGGTGTGTGTGTGTTCGGGTGTGTGTGAGCAGGTTTTTAAGTGGCTGTGGGGACCTGATTGACACTTAACCTGAACATTTTTTTTGTGTTGTGTATTTTTAGGTGTATTATACAATTTCCTTTGCTTTCAAAAGAGTATCGATGACTCGAACGTTGTCATTTGGTGTGGAAATGTTATTTTAAAAATGGCTTCATTGGTAGCTCTGTGTGTGACATTTTTTGGTTCTTCATAAGAAGAACACTACAGCTTTAAACTCCGAAGAAAATTCCTATTAAAAGGGATAAAAAAGTTCCAGCTTTTTGAAAGTGAAAGTGAGTGATTTATTTGTCATCGTGAACACGCAACAGCACAACACACAGTGCACCACAACGAAATGTGACCTCTGCATTTGACCCATCCATGAAGGAGCAGTGGGCAGCTGACATGGGGAGCGCCCGGGGAGCAGTACTTGGGGACGGCACCTTGCTCATTAGTACCTCTGTGGTACTTTTACCGGTCTGGGATTCGACCTTCCAATCAAAGGAGTGATTAACCATTATGCTACCACCTATATTTAGTTATTAAAACTAAAAACTCTTCAGCATAAAAACAGGGGACACATTTTATTCCTGACTGTCCCTTAACAGATGGACAAACCTGAAAGTTGTCTGATTTTTGTGGCTTCGTGAGGACATTTTTTGTGAGGGCCTTTCCTCATGAGGAGAAAAAAAGAATTCTAGAAAAATATTAGGTTTAAATTAAAAAATGAAAAGATTTGCTTTTGGTTACTGAGATAAAAGTAAGTTGTAACTCTAATATTACTTCTCGTCATAGTGGGAGTCACAAAAATAGCAAGACTCTGCTGTGTGTGTGTTTCGTTCCTTTTCGGGAGAACACCCGTCCCCATTACGACAACAGCGAGCTTTGTTTTTTGGCGCCGTCGGCACATTTTGCCGTCACTCGGGAGCCCGAGAAAGTGAAAAAGTAATTTTTTTATTTGTTGGGAATCTAGTTTAGGCCTGAATCCAGATTTTATTTTTACCACCTTAAACAGCATAAAGAAGAACAGAGTTCAATGTGAAAATAATTTAATTGCAGTGCCGTAAGTAAGTCAGCCCGCAAGTAAGTGCCCCACTAAGATAGCAACTCCGTTGTGTGTGTGTGCATGTTTATTCGAGTGTGTGTGTTTTGCGAGTGTCAGGAGAGCACCATAAGTGAGTAATTAGCTGTCAGGGCCGGTGAGCAGCCGCCTGGAAGCAACGACGAAACCCCTTCACCTCCTCGTGACCCCGGTGCTTTTTGTCAGTCTCGAACCCATCGTCAGCTGATGCCTGTGATGCTTTCGCTGCTTTTATACCACACTTGCGAAGACTCCTCACAGGCCATAAAGGTTTCCCAGTGCCGGGTTTTTATGAGCTTCGGCTTTGCCAAAGCTGCCTTTGATTAGATGAATGGAACAATTGTAAAATGTCTTGTACTGTTCGCTTGCATCATGTCTTTCCTCTAGTATCATGTTTCCGGCTAAACTTCAATCATTATCCCAGCCTGGGGAAGACCTAGCTAACTCCGCAAGGGTTCGAATACTGCCTGGCACACCTCTGATCCTCTAAAACCTTCGTTCTCGAGTGTGTTGTTGCACAGCGACTCATTCCCACTTCCAGAAGAGCTAATCCCTTTAGCGCGCTACTTTTCATTCCTCTACGAATTTGTGAGAATGAAAGAGGGTGAATAAATGAGAAAGATCGTCTCTGGTTTGATGCATGAGGACGTGTCTCAGGTTGTAGATAAGACTGAATGCTGCCCTGCCTCAAGAGACTCGTCTCGCCTCGCCTCGTCTCATTTCGTCTCGCCTCACTATTAATTAGAATATGAAGGATGCGCCTTTTATCAGATGCCGGCTTCCGCGCCAATTTCCAAAGCTAATGCCAAACAATATTAAAGGGCCTCCGAGGTCGCTCTTCATTTAGAGAGACGCTACGCTTCTCACCCGTCCTTCCTTCGGCCCTTCGCCGTCCTCTGACCGCGGTTGCCGGGTGCAGTTTGCCTGGAGACCCTAAAGAGGATGACACGAATAAGAAGGATCAATCATAACCAAAGCAAACTTAATGATTTGTTCATCAGTGATCGCTCTTTCTCACTCCCTCTTTTCCCCTCCTCTCAGACATATTTAATCTAGTCTTTTTTTTGCTGAGTCATGATGGCCAGGCCTCCTTAAATGCATTCTGAAAGCTAAAATCTTTTGAATGTTGAGGACTAACTTGCTAAAATTAACTACTAACTGAACTACTAACTTTTCAGCCGCTACCATATAGCTTTTCTAGTAGCTAGAAGAAACCTGTGTATCTTTCTGTTTGGTGTTGAATTGCAAGACGTAGTATCTGATTGGCTCACGCTCATAGCATCGCTTAGCAGCTGCAAAACGGAGTCTTGGCCAAGATGGAAGCAAGAATCTGTGGTTGTGTTTATCAAAATGTATGACTGACGAGCATTGCGAAGAGAACAAAAAAAAGGCTAAAAGTGACGCTAGAGGCTATAGTGAAACCACAGGAGACAGTCAAATGCTAACAGTTTGCTTCAAAGCCTCAGTTGCTTGATAAATTAACTTTTTTTTTTTTTCATGGAAAAAGTTCTGGATATGAATGGAAACCAGCTGTTGCTCTGAGCGACACTGCCATGTTTACGTTAGCCCTCGTGGGACTTGGTGGCTAACGGCTAGCTAATAGAGGTGTAAGCGATACCAAGTCGTCATGCCGAGGAGATTTTCGTCTGTGGATTTTTGAAGCCATTACCTCAGCTGTAGTTTTTCACCTCTGGAGTTTTAACAATAACACCCAACAGGGTTTGTTTGGATGGGACAGAGCTGAGGGCTAGCGACGACCTCTCACCTTTTGCCTTAATGGTGCTAGCATGTGTAGCGCTTCTGCTGTGAGATAGGACTGTGTCTGGGAACGTTGTGTTACCTTCAAGCACATTTAGCATTAGTTAGTGGAAACTAGCAAAATCACGCAAAGCTTTGCTAGTTTGGAATTTCTAATGCTAATTCCAGCTAGACTTCATTGAGAATCACAGAGTTATGTTAATTTTAGGATAATTATCATTGACTGAGAGAAATTAATATTTGAAAAATTTGGGATTTCCTAATGCTATTTTTTTCTAGCCATTCTTTGAGAAGCTGCACTACTTTAACTGCAATGCCACTTAGCTTTAGCTAACAGTAAAGTATCAGTCAGGGTTTGGGGTCAGTCCTGCTAGGGTCAGTAGCCAGGAGGAACGGAAGGACTGAGAGTCTTACTTCTCGAAAAGAAAAGCAAATTGTGTGAAACGAGAGACAGCTACACCTCATGTGAGCCTGATCTCTCCCTCCTGGACCACTCAAACAAATAAATATATAAGACTGAACGGAAGGACAGTAGACGGCTAGAACGGATTATTTGTGCACTAAAAGTTAACTGGAGCATTCAGGTGAGTGGTTGTAAAGCTCATAAGATAAAATCTTTTAAAAAGTGAATCTGGTATTAGGACAAACTTTAAATTGACTAAAAAAAAAACTAATAATCAGCAAACCGGACACTGCTTAAATCTGCGACCAATTACACCTCATTGTTTCCAAAACTCAGGCTAACTATGGTTTATTTATCCTTACTTTCACCTCGTCTGGCCTGAGGGGAGGAGGTCAGGGGAAGGGCACCGAAAGAGGGGTGTGTGTGTGTGTGTGTTTGGACTGGGCTTTGACTCACACAGACATACACACTTGTTCACACACGTCCATGTTTGGAGGCAATCAGAAATTGGACTAGGACTGGGCCACAACCTCTAAACCTGAAATGATTTTCGATGCACATAAGACAAATTCGACTATGAATTTAGGAATTCTCCTGTAATTATTCCTTTGATTAATTTAGTTATTTAATAAGACATTCTTTAGTGAATGTGCGTGCAACCATGTGTTTATGGCAGCGTGTGGATGCATGTGCATGAATGTGTGTGTGTATTTGTGTGTGTGCATGTACAGTATGCACGGGTGTGTGTGTGTCTGCGTGCATGCAAGTGTGGGTTTGTGTTTGTATGTATGTGTGTGCATGCACCGGTGTATGTACATGTGCGTGTGCATGCATGGTTGTGTGTGGAGTGTGCATGCATTTGTGTGTGTGTGTATGCATGGATGTGCATGTGTGCGGGTGTGTGCATGCACGTGTCTATGTGCCTGTGCTTATGTGGGCGTGTGTGTGCATGCATGTACTGTGTGTGCATGCATACAGGTGTGTGTCTGTGTGTCCGTAATTAATTGGAAAATCATTTTTCCAATCCAGAATTTTGATGAGCTTCTCTTCCAAGTCATGCAAACACACACACACACACACACACACACCATGAGATCGCTGAGATATGCATAACTAGTTTTGCATTATATACACATGCTCTCTTTCTCTCTCCCTCTCTCACGCATTCACTGTCTCAGTCTCTCTCACTCTGTCTTTCACACACACACGCACACACACACACTCCAGTGTAATGAGGACGACTATAGGAGCAGACAGCTGAGTCAGATGCTGCTTAGCATCGTTTTGACCCCGATGTTTTCCAGCATCTTTCTCTGTCTCTCTCTCCTCGGCTAAACACCCGTTATCATAGGAAACTCGTCTGAGATCATTAGCGTTTGGACTAGCGTTAGACTGGAAGCAGAACCTGAGACGCTGAGGCTAATCGAGTCAAGTGTGTGTGTGTGTGTGTGTGTGTTTGGCTGTATATAATTACGCTAGTTTTTTTCATGCCACTGACAGTGATGGATTGAGTCATGAAATCGAAGGCTGAATAAAGATTTCATCTGTTTTCACTCCGGGGACACATGAGGACATCAGCTGGAATAAAGGCTAAAGCCAAAACCTCAGTCACGAGCTTTAGCACTCAAATTCCAAAAATGAAAAATGAACAACCAATCAGTCGGGTGGGGGCAAGTGATGCTTTTTGTCAACTGTTAGAAAATAAAGCAGGTCTGGAAGGTACAAAACATTTTTCAGCAAATCCATTTTACCACACCGCTAGCCAGAGCCCGCAGTGCCGTTTGTCACTGCATCAACACTGCCTTGAAACTAAACGTCGCATAATAGCCTGTTATACAGTAATATCATAATCACGAGATGACGACCCCACACCCCGAGCCTCGGACGGCGACGGCTCACAGCTTAGCACGGCGTAAATCAGAATGATGGATGTGTTTATTTGCCGCGTCGGGCCTCCCTGACGGAACGAGGTGTCCTTTCGCAGCTCTGTCTCTCCGGCGAGTTCTGGCCCCCCGGCAGACTAATTACCCAGCCGGGCTCCGAGCTGCTGCACCCTAATTACCACGTGGGATTCCATATCGCTGTTTAACAGGTCCTCGTTAATTATCGGCCCGGCGGCTCACGCGGCCCGGCCGTGAAACGGAGACGGAGACGGAGATGCCAGAGTTTGGGCTTGTTTCAGTTTGAGCTCGTTGAGACCAGACGCTGTGTGAACAGGTTGGAGAGAGTGAGACAGCAACACAACGTATGACGTGATAGTTTCATTTACGACTACCCAGTAAAGTTACTTTAGGTGTGTAGGAGTAGCACAGTGAGCTGAGTGTCCGAAAACACTGAGGTTTAAGTCAGATTTAGGTAAGATTAGGTGATTAGGTGTTTGAATCCCGGGTGTCGTGCTGTCACTCAAAAGGTAGAGGCATCTAGAGCTGCATGTCTGGAAGAAGGTGGAGTGGCCATTTCGTAATCTCTGTACCTAATCTGGTATCACAGGAAGTCAAGGGGCACTTCCCAATTCGTGAGTCTCTCCGCCCGAAGGACCTTCACGCCCCCCTCAAAGGAGTTCCGCCTCCCAATCGGCCTCTCCATCTTCCAATTTGCGGCGAGTCTGAAATGCGCCGAGGCTTATCTCCTTCATCTGTTTGCTGCACCTCCTCCGCCTTGTCCGCCTCGCTTTTGCCTCACACTGTTCCTTTTTTCCCCCCTCTGTCTCCGGATGTCTTCTCTCTTGCTCTCTCGCTGCACCTAACAACCGGGGCTAATACATCCGCAGGGCATCGTAAATCAGGGCGGATGTCCCAAAGGCCGGCACTGATCTACGGCCCTCCGTCCTGGCCAGTAATCTACGACAGGGCCAGAGCATGACAGCTTTAAGCCCGTTCCATTACACGTCGAGCGTGATTTAAAGGAGCGGGAATGTTCTCTGTATTTCTTTCCCTCGCGATGGATTTCCCGCCGCTGTCTGGGATGAAATGAAGAGAATTGTTTTTAATAGCGACGCAAAGGAGAGGAACCGGCGTCTTACCAATCTGACGGAAACCCCTAGATTGGGACGAGGCGGGGTGAAGGCCGACCGTAAGTCACCCAACGTACATTACGACTCAGCTTGGGTCTTCCCGGGAATTGCAGGAGAGGCCGTTTGTCAAGATCAATGAGACAAAGAAGCTTTAAAGGGCACTGCCATTTCATTTCCCTGCCCGTCCACTTTCCACGTTGATCTCCGTCTGTCGGGGAGCGACGCTAGCCTCAGACAACATAAAAGTTCATTGTTTTCATTATTGATTATTGATTCTGTTAATTATCAGCCACGCCTGCCTCCATTTTCCCCTCTTGTATTGATCCAGCTCAACCTTTGACCTCCTTTGGTGGCATCTGGTGCTGTGGTAGTGTTGCGTTTTAAAATTGATTCTAAAGGGTGATGAATAATAGTTTCATTGAACTCTAGACAATAAGACTTTGCATGAAGGACCCAAGAGAATTGGAAAACTGAAAGAAAACCAAATATTTAGATTCATGGCATTTCAAAGACCCTCTTAGTCAGAGTGACTCCCATTCCCTAATTAAATGGATGGTCTTCCAGGAGCCACACTGGGGTTAAGGGTCTTGCTTAGGGGTCAAGTGGTGGAAGTTTTATCAGTAGGATAGAGCCACAGGCAGCTTTTTTTTGGCACCCGGCGAGCAGCGCTTGGGGACGGTACCTTGTTCATGAAGAACTCAGTTGGCACCTTTACTGTTCAAGGACGTGAACTGCCGACCTTCCGATCATGAAGCCAAATTTAAACCAGTCGAGCAAAACAGAAACCTGATTAGAATCCATATTTAAAAACAGCAAAGCTTTGCTGAAGGACACCCGAAGGAGAAAGCAACTGAAGAAACATCAAAATGGAATTTTGTCTTGAATGTAGAACAGAAATTATTCTTATTTTCCAACACAAGCAAGGTGTGTGTGTGTTACTGAACATCTCAACAAAAGCCTCAGTGGGTTTCATGTCCCATTTATGTCTCTATTTAATGCTAATTTCTGAGCATCCAAGGTTACTGGATCACAGTCTCTGAACTCTACTCTAAAGGTAGTTGTGTCTGCTTGCCAACGTTCCACTGCGTGCTCAGAATTTTGGCACAGGAAGGCCAAATTTTAGAAAATTTGGCGTTTTTAGAAAGAAGGCACGGCATTAGATTTGCCTGATATTTTCACCCAATATTTTACTCATTTATTGTACGTCAGAAAAGTAGCGTTTGTGCCAGCAATGCCCAAATCCAGAGATGGGAGTACATACGAACCGTGCCTTCTGTCTTAAAATGTAGAGCGTTATTTTGTGCCAAAATTCTGAGCACGCAGTGGTACGTTCGTGAGCAAAATCTCTTGTCTTTACACGCTCAACTCTGCCTGCACGCACGCTCAAAGTAAATAGCGCGTTTGCCTCACTTGGCGAATGTGATCTCACACATAGGCCGTGTCCCGAGCCGTGAACTGCTACGCTTAATAGTATGGTAGGTGGGGCGCTCTTATCATACTTTTCTATGTGGTAGTATGCATCGCAGCAAATAGCCGGGCTTGTAGCTTAACGGCTTAAGTAGTGCACATGGAGTGTCACACGTGCCCTATTTGACTTGGCCAGTAATTCCCTTTTAGCATGAGGTGGATGCAAAAGCCAAAGACAAATTGGGTTTGCGTCTGGCCGGTAACCCCAGTGGGGGCATCACAAAGCAGTATTGTGAGACGCCGTGGCATAACAGATGCAGAGCTAATGGGACGTTAGACTGCGTCATGTCGTGTTTGTTTGGAGACCTCATTTTATCCTCCAAGGTGGTGTTGCTGACAGTTTGTGTCCTCTCTCTCTCTTTTTCTCTCTCTCTCTCTCTCCCTCTCTCGCTCTGCAGATCACCTTCTTCATGTTGCTGTCGGCGGTGTGCGTCATGTTGAACCTGGCCGGTGCCATCCTGTCCTGTCAGAACGCCCAGCTGGTCAACTCTCTGGAGGACTGTCAACTGGTGAGATTATTCTCATAATACTTCTTATGCACAAAGTACCTAAAATAATACTAATACAAAATGGTGAAAAAATACTCAAGTTTAAAGTGCTCAAAATAATAAAGTTGATAAAATAATACTTAAGTGCAAAGTACTCTAAATAATGGTAAAGTACCAAGTGCTGAAAATAGTACTCATGTTTAAAGTGCTCAAAATAATACTTAAGTACCAAGTACTCTTAATAATACTAAATACTTAAAATAATACTCAACTTCAAAGTACTCAAAATAACACTTAAGCCCAAACTGCTCATAATAATAGTTAAGTACGAAGTGCTCAAAACAGAAAAATGTGTTTGCTAAAATCTTTTAAAGTATGGCTAAAGGTTAGGGCCCGATGTTTTGGCTGCATATTTGTAGATTTTAGTCTCTTAAAACCTTTTAAAATTGGCTAATTCTTAACATTTTTTAAGTGTGGCCAGTTCTAGCAGATGATAATTCTCAGTTCTGAGAAATTAAGTCTGAAATTAAGTTAAAGAAAATATATCCCATTCCCAGTAATGCATTTTCCCATCTAATCTGATATGTTTCTGATCTTTATGCCTCTCAAGTGCCTAGTCCAGTAAGTCTCACCCTTACACCTCAAGAACCTTAAATTTGTATTTTTTAAACTACACTTTACTATGATTTTACCTATAGTTAAGTAGATCAAAGTGAAAAGTTAACAATGTCTTTCATAGTATTTTTGAATACTTAAGTTATTCAAGCTCATCATATTCTCTTCTGGAATTCACCAATTAATAACCCAGAAAAGAAAAATATTTTGGAAGATTTCTCCATGATATCTTTTGCAGAATGGTCTCCCACATCGATTAGACGCCATCGCAGTGGCCAAACGAAGCCAAAAAACTGTGTAAATCTCATGTCTCTGGTGTCCAGCGTAGTGGGACAGGGCCTTGCAAATGCCACCCGGAAGCGGCGTGTCCCATTGTCTTCCATCGCTATGAGCGCACACAAATAAAAGAACCACGGCCGGCGATTAGAAGAAACCGGCTTATTTTGCTGCTGCTGGCCGGCGGTTTTGTGCTTTCGCGTGCCGTCTATTGTGACCATTTGAATAGACGCTCAAAAAAAGGGGATTATTATTGGTGCAGACACAGCGCCAGGCCAAAAGCCGCCCGGAATGTTTTTTTTCCCGAAACTTGCCTTGTTTGCTGGTTATCCGCACCGGCCCTGGCGATGTCCGATTTTTTAAGGGGTGTAACGATACCGGTTTTAGAGTCTTCCCGTAAAAATAGAGATTTAGAAACACGATATGACGTTACATGATTGCTGACAGAACTTTAATGTGGAATTGGAGAAGTTACCAAGACTATACATTGTGTTTTTATATAAATATTTCCCCAATTTTGTTGATTTAAACCTCCCCAAAACCCACCAAATCCTTGAAGTTGAAGGCTCTCCCGTGGCGGTCTTACGTCTGATGCTCTTCTCATGATTAATCGTCGCCCCGTGGGCTCAGTTTTTTTCCCTGGCGCACATTAATCACCGAGGGATTTTAATTCCTCCCACCGCCACGCGAGCACAATTAAACGCTGGAGGTGCTCTCTGGGTTTTGATTGGGCTGCCTTAGTTTCTTTCGTTTCTTTGCCTAGAGGTGAGAGGCGGCACGCAAAGGGATGAAAACGTGTTTTTTTTTTTTTTTGGTCACGATGTGGGTGGGCTGCGTCTCAGGGAGGGGGCAGGTTCAAATCTGTAATCCAAGAGTATTATTGTATTTCTCAGCTGAATCCACAAGGGAATCTCCTTCACCAAACTGACTTTCAGATCCGGATTCCAGATTCTTCTCCTTCTGCCTTCCTGTGTAACGAGTGCATTTCTGGGTTATTCTCTTTGTCCAGCTCCAGTTGGATTCGGTTGATTTGGTTGAACTGCCGAGTTTTGAAAAATGACTCTTGATGACTGTTGCGAGGTTTGCAAGACCCTTCTAGAAATTAAGACTGTGCTTAAAGTACTCTGCGTTTGGCCTCACTGCATTTGAGTATTTGAGTAATAGTTCCAGGAAGAAATGATCAGTTTCTCTGGATAAGAGGACCTTCAAAATGGGATACAATGGAGCAAAACTCATCTGTGGTGGTTCCTTACAAAGTATCTACTGGTCAACACCTGATAGCAGATGCCACCTTAAGATCTTGAATAAAGTTCCAAGGCTGGCCGGAATTTGGAAGTGTTCTCACAGAAGTATCTACATTAGAGTTCCTAATGTTCCACGAAGCTGAGTTTTGCAAAATCCTTCTGGAAACTAAGACTGTGCTTAAGGAACTCTGCGTTTGGGTTCAGCGAGTACATGTTGAGTACATGTTGAGCCCACCGTCCGTAGTGCGGTAGTTCCAGGAAGACCCCGCATTTTGGAAGTGTTCTCTTCGCACAGAACCTGCGGAACACGAAACATCCACTGGTCAAGACCTGTTACCAGATACTACGAGTACCACCTTCAGAGCTCCTGTAGAGAATTTGTGGTGGCGCCACGACTGGCAGCAACAAATTAGGCAGTCCCTAATGTTTTGTCTCATCTGCGTAGACCGGAGTTGCGAGAGCAGTTGAGGTGTATGCTTTTAATTGCTAGTTATCACAGCTAGCTGACAGTTCCAGCGAGTACAAAGACATTGTTACAATTACACATTGTCGAGGGGAAAACAGTCTAATGGGGGCCTGGTTTGAGCCTGTCAGCATCAGAGCAGTGCTATTATTATTATGCCATTGTTCTCAGAATGTTTCCTAATTATGCGCTTCACTGTTATAGAAGTTACCAGTTGAAGAAAATGGGGTCGGAAAGTGGTTTTTAGGGTATATTAGAATGTTTTGGGGTCAAGGCTTCTCTTGACTTTCATAATTCTTCACGACGGAGTTCTTGAACATGGATTAAGCCTAGTCTTGGATTAAGTTAAGAAAACTGGTCCTTTAAAAAAAGTAACTTCCACAAAAATGTGTTTTACAGCAAGTGATTTTTAACAAACCTCGCTGGCGCCTTTCCCCACCTATTAGGCAGCAGTTAATGCCGACAGCCTTTTGGGGTGATTTTGCCAGCTTTTGTCGGGGACTAATAATTATCAAATTTACTGTGGGGATTGCTGTAATTACCATGCATCGGGTGTAATTCCCCATCTGCACAACTCCTCGTCCTCTCTGACATTCACGTCTTTTTTTTTTCATGCAAACGTAGCTCAGGAGCCGTAATGATTTTGTTAATTGGAAAAGTAATCGTCATTGAGTTTAAGTTCTGAGAGGTAATTTTTATTCTTGAGCATCTCTTAAGTGTAAAGGGATGATACTGCAGCGTATGTCGTGTCTTGGGACTTTCTTATCAAAAATCGATCAAGTATTTTGTCTCTAACTCTCACCTCTGGACTTCTGGGAAAGCGAATTCAAGTACAAAGTGTGAAATCTGCAAGGTCAACGTTAACCTGCGGCAACAAAGAACTGTTTTATTCGGTTGTTATGCAACAAGTAGCTTCACGTACCATGATTTTTAAAATTTAAGACAAAAGATTTCTTGATGACTATGAAAGAGTAGTCTATCAATGTTCCCTCAAGTTGCCAGTTCATAACACTATTTGTTGCATTCTTATGAAATAAAATGAAATTAAAAATTCACATTTTTCTGTTAATCACTGGGTTTGAGACAAATACTGATAAAAAAAAAAACACTTTTAACAGCTATTCATTTCATTAGACTAAATAATTTTTTTTTGTCTGCGCTGGAGGAAAAGTGTCTCAGTCTTTAGAACTTGGTTGCCAATTACATAAAATTTCAAACTTTTTAAAATAATGTTTAGTTGAATTTAGATTAGAATAGCTGAGCATCAAGTTTCATCTTTGCAGCAACCGTGAGATTGTTTGATAACCAGTAAATAAAATTATCATAATTTTAGTATAAAAATATGAGAAAACATCAGGACAAAATCAGATAAATGCATTTTTATTAATAAATGTAATAATAATATTAATAGTAATAATGAATAATAATGATAATAATACAATTTGTTATTATTATTATTCATGAGAACAGTGATAAGGAAATGTGTTCTGGTGCTTATTTTTCATGATTATTATTATTATAATTATTTTATGAAAGCAATGTCTTTTTTTAAAGTATATTTTTAAAAAGTTCATTCAATTTTAAAAAATACATTAAAATTTTAAGATTGATAAACCCTATGAGCCATTTTACTCTCTCACACACACACACACACACACACACACACACAGGAAGTTGCACAAGGGGAAAAACATCTCTCATAAAAGCATCTGTTGTCATGGAGATGTGGGATTTGGATTGTCACCTTCGCTGAACGGAGCGCACGAGCAGACACACACACACACACACACACACACACACACACTAGAAACTTTGTTACAACTATGCGTTTTATAGTGGCGTGGGCTGCTTTTATACACGTTTTTGATGCGTGCACTCGTTCGCAAGCTCTGTCCATTTTTTGAGTGTTTTCTTTCCCTCATAGACTAAAATGGTGCTCACATTTCGACGCTTTACCGTGCGGCCGCTGTTCTTCACAAAGCCAGCAAATTTGACGTGATTTGAGGGACCAGCCTCTTCACATATCTGTAGCCATCATGACTCGCACTCGTCTTATTCATCATTTTTCTTTGTCGTTTATCTCCCTATAGGAACCCATTCGTTTTCTTCCATTCTCTCAGGAACACATGGGATTTGAGACTCGAAAGCGTTCCTTCACCTCAGTCTGTTTTGCCCTGCACTCGTCTTTTTCTTGCTTTTATCATCCCTCGTTCTTTCCCCATTCACTTCAGTGCATTTTAATCAAAGTTTTTCTACTCGGCCAGTTTTCATGTCACAGCTACAGAACTTGAGCAATCACATTGACATTTTCTTTCTGAAATGCATCTTTAGTAACAGCAGCGGTGTGTGTGTGTTGTCTCCCGCACAGATAAAGTTCGACAGCGACGGCGTGTGCGTGTGCTGTGAGCTGCAACACCAGAGCTCCAGCTGCAACAACTTGGGAGAGACGCTGAAGCTCAACCCGCTGAGGGACTGCAACACCATACGACTGCGGCTCAAGGTCAGTCGGGGTGTGTGTGTGTTTGTGTGTAGGGGGGCAGGGGGGAAAAAGTTTATATTTGGGAAAAAAAACTATTTAACACAATACAGAGAGAAAAATAGAATTAGAAAAGCTAGACTTTTAAAGCAGCTCTGAGGTAGATAGATAGATAGATAGATAGATAGATAGATAGATAGATAGATAGATAGATAGATAGATAGATAGATAGTAGGATCGACAGATGGATGAATAGACTGATTGATATATTGATTGACAGAATGATAGATAAGTGGATGAATAGAAGGATGGACGGACAGATGGATGAATAGATAGGTAGATAGATAGATAGATGGGTGGACGGATGGATAGATAGATGGATAGAAGGATGAAGTTGGGTAGACTGATTGATAGATTGATTAATTGATTGAATGATCAATCAATAGATAAGTGGATGAATAGAAGTATGGACAGATAGATGGATGATGGATGGATAGATAGATGGACAGAATGATGAACAGATGGATAGACTGATTGATAGATAGATAGATTGATTGATTGATTGATTGATTGATTGATTAAATGATTGGTCGATAGATAGATAAGTGGATGAATAGGATGATGGTCAGATGGCTAGATAGATGGACAGATGGATGGATGGATAGATCGATGGATAGAAGTATGAACAGATGGATAGATAGATTGATTGATTGAATGATTGATCAATAGATAGATAAGTGGATGAATAGAATGATGGTCAGATAGACAGATGGATGGATAAATAGATACACAGATAGAAGGATGGATGGATGAATAGATGGATGGATGGATGGATGGTCAGACAGACTTCACAGACTCCACTCATTCTCCTTATGATTTCTCTGTGGCAGAAATGTAAAAGCTCTGTGTTGAAAATGAAGTTTGTGGAATAAACGACAGAAGCAGCGTTATCCAGCACGTAGCTGATCCGTCTCACGCGGCCTGTAAAAGTACAGTCACAACGACCCAAATCGATGGCGATGGCTGAACGTTTCCATTACTTATACGGCTAAAATTGATTTAGGAATTTCCTTTGACAAGCCCTATAATGCTCTTGGCTCCATATTGGATTTTTGAGCACTAAAATATGACACCAGTTAATCTGATCACTCACAACAAAAAGCCAGCCTCGGACCCAGACGTTAATATTGGAAGAGGGAGGTTATTTGGGCAGTCGTTATGTGGTGTAGTCCATACGAAGTTTCCCAGCGACAGCATTTTTGCGGTTTTGACAGCAATGATTTCAGCAATACGGTATCAATTGGTCGAGCAATCAGTTGTCCCAAAACTATAGACTCAACAGCATACCTGCACCTTGTGAGTGTAATGTGCTGCGGTGTAGCCGTGTAGGATAGTGTAGTGTAGTGTAAAATATGTGGAAACATAGAGTAAAATGTGCCATAACATAATGGTATCAGATACTATCATGCAGTGTAAAATGTGCTGGAATAGTACGTTTTATTTTGAAGTTTCAACAGTTTAGTCTGCGGTAATCATCGTGAATGTAGATGGATGGATGGATGGATGGATGGATGGATGGATGGATGGATAGATAGATGGATGGATGGATGGATGGATGGATGGATGGATGGATAGATAGATAGATAGATAGATGAATAAAAGGATGGACAGACAGACAGACAGATAGATAGATAGATGGATAGATGGATAGATGGATGGATGGATGGATTATAATAGGTATCATAAGTAGAGGACACTGTCGCTGATGAAATAGTATAATTAAGATTGTCTTACACTGATATTTGTTAAATCATATTTTGTGAGGTTTACGAATGGAGTCGTTAAGTCGTTTTTTGAACAGAAGCTGTGATTTTCTGACGCTGAAGTAAGTGCGTGCCTTAGTGGCTTTTTTAACTGTAAAAATTAATGTGATGCTGTGCATCTGCAGGCCCTGAATCTGTTTCATTTCATATTCACAGTCAAAATATTTGCTTTGGGAGAGCAACAAAAAAAACCCAGCAAAGTAATGATTTACTGTCACACGAAGTGATATCTTAATGAAACATTACTTTTAATTATAACGCAGGGTGCAGCGATTTAGAACAGAAAAAATATGCTGCAGTGTGAGTGTGTGGGAGAGAGAGTGAGAGAGAGGTTTAAATCATGTATGGATATTGAGGCGTTTGCTTAAGACTTTGACTTTTCTGCTTAATCATATTGCAGTGGTGCTTAAAAAGTCATGAATGGAGAGTTTGTCTTTCCGCTAGTGGACTGTCTGAGTGACATTAACAGCAGTGTAGTATAGTGTAGTATGGTGTAGAATATGAGGAAGTATAGTGTAAAATGTGCTGTAGTATAACACAAAGCATTGTGGGCTACTGAACTAAATGCAAGTGAAAGTAACTGACGCTTAGCGTTTTTACTCCTAGCATTTTACACGTTAAAGCGAGTAGAACTTGCGATAAAACCCTATTTTAAAAAATATTGCCGTGCCAACTCCCTTGTACAGCAAAGTACACGCTCCAGTGGGTGGTTGATCTGTGTGTGTGTGTGTGTCAGCGAGAGAGAGAGCGAGAGAGTATTTATTAGTAGTATATACATTACTCACTATTTAATATAATTGACATCACTTTGCATGTATATATTGCATTAGGAATGTGATGAGAAATTATTGCTTCTTTCCAACACACACACACACACTATCTCTCTCTCTCTCTCTCTCTCTCTCACACACACAGACACACACACACACTCAGCTCCCACCAGGGATTTTTTTTTTTCTCTCCCTCCGTTCCGACCGTATTAGGTTTGACATTTAGCAAGCGCATGGCCCATTTAGTGGAGGGGGAAATTACACGCTGCTCTTAAGAGCCGAGGCCTTTATTGGAAACGTCGCCACACGATATGCAAATCAGGCTCGGAGCTCGTTAGTTATGCAGAGCCAATTAAGCGTCGGCGCTTCTCGGCCCGTCCGAGGGATTTAGTCGCGGCTTTGGAGGGGCGGCGGTGACGACGTGGGCCAAATAGCTGCACGTTTAGAAAGGCGCTGATTGTTTTTCGAGGGCCAAATAATGCGTCCTTGCCTTTGTCTTTTATGGCTGTTGAGCAAATTTGCTAATTTGGCCCGGCTTGGAGCGCATTGTTGCTGTCAATCTGCCTCTCTAAGGATGTTAGTATTATTTTGCCGTTTCAACAGTTTAGTCTGCAGTAATCAGTAATGGTTTTGTTGTACTCAGGATTACTCTAGCATAAAATGTGCTTTATTATAGCATAAAATCTCTGCGGCTACAGGGTCAAATATTCACTAACAGAGCAGGAGTTGTACTGTGGTGTACAGTTTGGGTTAATGTATAATTATATGTGCTTTAGTATAAATTGACCAGCGCAGTTTCTTCCAGATTGCAAAATGAAATTAATTCTAAACCTAAAGCTGACAGAAGGTCGTCTCTGTTATCTTAGAGAAAAATCAATGAAAGAGATAAAAACCCTGATATCCATCTCTCAAGACAACACTGGAGCTGAACGTCGGGGAAGCTGTGGGGTCTGAATCTGTGTGGTTTGATGTTAATGGCTTGGACAGGAGATGATGAGAGTCCAGCGGAAATCCAGATGTGGCACATCTGCCTCCTGTTTGACCTCCTCTCTCTCTTGAACACAGCCCCCATTTGTTGTGGGGATTATATCCCATAAATATGTGAAGTAGAATGTAGCAGTAAAAATTGCTAGTCTGACTCTTTGCTGTGATTTTATGCAGAATTCAACCCTAATCCCAAGCATAGTCTAATCCCAAAAAGATTCCACCTTCTTTATGAATTGACCTGATCCTAACCCAAAATCTAGCAGTATTCTGACCCCAAATCTAAACCAAACCATAATCCAATACTAATTTTAAAAGTCACCATAATTTAATCCTATTCCTTAACGTAAACACTGTCTAATCCTAATCCTTTGCTTTAACATAATCAAATCATATTGCTAAACCTAACTATAATCCAGTACTCTTACTAAACCTAGTCATAACCTAAACCTAATCTTTAACTTTACTATAATCTAATCTAATTCTAAACTTAACTATAATCTAATCCTAACCATAACTAAACCATAATCTAAACCTATTCCTAACCATAATCTAATACAAACTTTAAACCTAACACTAATTTTAAGTAACCATAGTTTAATCCCATTCTTAAACTTAAGCACAGTTTAATCCTAGCCCTTTGCTTTAACATAATCAAATCATATTACTAAACCTAACCATAATTTAATCCTATTACTAAACCTTGTCATAATCTCAACCTAATCCCTAACCTTACTATAATCTGAACTAATTCCTAAACCTAACTATAATCTAGTCCCATTATTAAACATAACCATAATTGAATCCTATTTTCTTCAACCTTTTCATAATCTCAACCTAATCCTTAACCATACCGCGATCTAATCCCATGCCTAAACCAAACCGCAATCGAATCCTATTCCTAAACCAAGTTGTAAACTAGTTCTATTCTTAAACTAAACCATAACTGAATGCTTATTTTACACCTTGCCATAATGTAATCCTAATCCTTAGTCTAACCACAATATAATCTTTTTTTATGTCCAAATATAATCTCATCCTATCTCTTAATTGTCAACCTTGCCATAATTTGATCACAATTTAATCTTAACCCTAACCATAATCTAATCTCTGTGTGAAATCTGATTATTAGGCCTCGTCCACACGGACGTTTGAAATGAACGCCCTCTGAACGCCAATAGCAAGAGCGTCGCAATAGCGTCGTTTTGCTCGCGTTCGTCGGGATTTTGACGTCAAGAAAACGTTGCATGCAGCGCTCATTTGACGCCACCCGAACGCGCAGCCGGCCGAAAGCTGGTGCTGAACGCCCATGTGGACGCTTTGATTTGCTCCAATGAGCAGAAAAACGGTCGGTGTTCAGTTGGCGCTCACCTGGCGCTACGAACGCCAGAAAAACGTCTGGTACAGACGTCTGTGTAAACGCGGCCGTATACTTTTGGAACCCTACACCTAAATTTATCCTTAAAAGATGGACATAAACCACTGTTGGCACAAGAGTAGAAATCAGCTCGATTCATCTTTGTGCCAGTATTACCTGTATGACAAACCTGACAAGAAATGATGCAGCGTAAAAGAATGATCACCGCCATAAAATGTCCTGCCCTTTCACGGTCGTGGCGGTCAATCACAAGGGTTCAAGGGTCAGGTGCTGGCGCTTTTGTGTTTCATTTTAATCTGAATGTATTCGCCAGACACAGCGCTAAATATATTCATGCTTTGAGAAAAACTGTTGCCTCAAAATTTTCGTCGATTTTTATTCCTGCTCCCTTGGACGCACCGAGGTGTCGTCTCATTTTTCTGTAAGTGATCATTAAGGAGGGAGAAAGGATGCACTCACTCCCTCTCTCTCTCTCTCTCTCTCTCTCTGTCCCTCCAGGAGCTGTTGTTTAGTGTTTGTGCTCTGAACGTCATCTCCACCATCGTGTGCGCTCTCGCCACCGCCATGTGCTGCATGCAGATGGTCTCCACTGATATACTGCAGATGGTAAGTGTGTGTGTGTGTGTGTGTGTGTGTGTCGTCTATTATATCCTGAAGAAAGGAGAAGGGAAATGAACGGGCCATAAACACACCAGAGATAATAACATGGACCATCACTGGCGTCTTTTGAATGCACCGCAGTGGCCAGGAGCTGCATCTTTGGACATTCGCAGATGCTCTTCCTGTGTAAATGTGTCAAAAAATTTGGGTTCGATCTTCGATGATAGTGGGTTTCCAGATGACGTGTGTCTAAACATTAGCCGGCACTCTGGCTGGATGCTGTTTGGATGAATAACAATTTTTAATAAGAATTGGCTGGAAAAGGCAGTTTGAGAGACCTGATTTGTTTGCCTCGTTATAAGCCTGGAAATAAACTCATGTGAGCATAAAATCTTAATACAAAATACAACAAGGTTTTGGGAGTTTATAGACAGCGCTGTAAAGCGTGAGACCCAGACATTGTGTGTGTGTTCGTGCTTTCCCACAAAGTCAAAGGGGCAGTTGGTGAGGTCGAATCCAGGGCCGGTAAAGTTACCACTGAGTCCTGAGCAAGGTTCCGTCCCCAAGCACTGCTCCTCGGGCGCTTTTTAGCTGCCCACTGCTCCTTCACGGATGGGTTAAATGCAGAGGTCACATTTCGTTGTGGCGCGCTGTGTGCTGTGCTGTGGTGTGCTCACAGTGACAAATAATCACTCACTTTCAACAACAAGGGATCTATGTTTGCTCGAGAGCGTACACGTGTGTGTGTGCGCGCATATGTGTGAGATTGGCCTGCTCGATATTAGCATGCTTGTGGCTACACGGGCCACTGGAGCAGGAGAGGGATTAGTTCGGTCTCGGGGCTCTGAGCCGCAAGACGCAAAATCACCACAGCAGCCGCAGCACGAAATCTGCACAAAAATAACACAACTAAAACCAAAGATCAGGACAAGCTGCTTCTGCACCTCTACATGAGTTACATGCTCGTCTGGTCACTACTAGGCATGGGAACGGCAAAGCAAATTTGCAGCAAGAGGGTAAATTAATGTAAAAATAAAATTAGAAATATCTTAAACAGGAGCACGTTCAGGCTGCGTGAACTCGACCTGGTTTCTCTGAAGTAGTTCCTGAACTCATGTTGGATACAATTGTGGGAAATACAAATGAGTGCTGACGAAATAAATTAAACAAGACACCAAAATGCACGATTAAATGGTATAAGAATGTATGGGCATGCACAGATTTTAGACATGTGAACACTTATGCATGCACATCACAGACATTTACAAAAACAATTGCATGCACATATTTTAAAATGCATGCACATATTTCTACTAATGCACACAAACAGTTGCATGCACATACTATTCAAATGCATGCAGAGTTGCATCCACATACTATACAATTGCATGCACGGTTGCATCCATGTACTTTACAAATACATGCACGGTTGCATCCATGTACTATACAAATGCATGCGCAGTTGCATCCACATACTATACAAATACTTTCATGGTTGCATCCACATACTATACAAATACATGCACTGTTGCATCCACATACTATAAAATGCATGCACGGTTACATACACGTACTATAAAATACATGCATGGTTGCATCCACGTGCTATACAAATGCATGCACGGTTGCATCCACATACTATACAAATACATGCACGTTGCATCCACATACTATACAAATACATGCACGTTGCATCCACGTACTATAAAATACATGCATGGTTGCATCCACGTACTATACAAATACATGCACGGTTGCATCCACATACTATAAAATACATGCATGGTTGCATCCATGTACTATACAAATGCATGCACGGTTGCATGCACATACCGTACAAATGCACGCGCAAATGCATGCACATACTATACTAATACATGCAAAATGTATCCACAACCGCATGCACTGGCAGGAAATTCATATTCTTAATATGTATTATTTGTCAAAATTGATATCCAATACATCAAATGTACAGCCTTTATATTCTTCAGAAAGTGGCCACATTTTGCCCAATCAGACCATGTGGTGAACGGCTAAATAGAATTTTAATCTTTTATTGCTATCTCACCGTACTCTAATCAAAACGATCACGCTAAAGCCTTCATGATCTTCATGAAATATTTTTTTTTCCTCCACTTTTCCTGGAAAGGAGACGTTTTGTGCATCTCACAGTGCCCCTTTTTAAAATTCATTCGAATCTTTTGAGACTGGCCAAACCTTGAAACTTCAAAAGTTTCCAACACAATACGAGGAGCCCCAATCCAATCTATTCTGCCTCTCAGAAAACAGCCTTGAGCTTAAATAGAGACCCAACAAAAAACTCCCTCTCATTTTTATGGATTTGTTTGATAAGCTCAAGAGGGAAGACTTTAACACGGCCTGTGTCCTACACCTTTAATATCTGTAGCATGAAAGAAAAAAAGCTATGCCACATTCGGATGCAAATGTTTATTTTAAAGCTCTGCAAGTCCTTTTTTAACCATTTGTCTCTTCCATGCGGATGTAAGGGGGTGGCTGAGTAAAGTGATTTTCACATTTTTTAAATCTGGTCGTTTGCAGTTCATGCCGCACAGGTCGAGGGCGCTGAGCGCAGACTGCATGACCCCTCATGGCACCATCCTCCACCAGACGCTGGACTTTGATGAGTTCATCCCACCTATCCCCCCTCCGCCCTACTACCCCCCGGAGTACACCTGCACCCCCGTGATGGAGGGACAGAGGTACACGTAATGTGGACGCACGCATACACTTATTTATGAAAATATTATATTCCTACAGGCGGGCATGCATGCACATACTGTATACATACAGACCTACATGCATGCACCTGCATTCGCTCGTGCAGGCACATGCTATGCACTTGTAGGCACTTGTGCACAAATATATAGTAAAATAATATACTATTTGTTGGCGCAGGCATGCATATAATAGACATGTACAAACACAGTTGCATGCATAAACTCTTTAAATGCACACACATACATGCACATATACAATTGCACACTTTCATGCATGCACATACTGCTAAAATGCACACATAAATGCATGCACATACTTTGCAAATGCACATACAATTGCATGCACAGATTGCACAAATGCATGCACAAATGCACACCCAAATGACCGTGCACACAAAAATATGCATGCACAAATACATTGCTAGCAATGACAATCTACCCAAAAAGCTGCAGTCCTGGGGATGTTCATGCACAGTTATGACAAAACAATGTACAAAAAACTGTACAGGAAATCTAGCGTTAACCTCCCGAGGTGTCTTATGGTCGATATTACGTTGTGTCTTGCTATATGAGCTTGACCGGGCTGTAGTCCAAATGAACCTGAGTTGAATTTTTATCCCCGATGGTCCACATGCAGCAACGTTGTAAATCCTCCATCGATCGTCCCCAGCGTGAAGCGTCTGCTCGTAAAAACCCTGCTGATGAGGCGCTCCGGCCCCGGGCCACCATCGCATGTCAATGATGACGTTAAATACAGGCGCAGGAAGGGAGGGAGGGAGGGAGGGGAAGAGAGAGAAAGAAAGACATGGAGGATGTAATAACGGCTGCAGCGGTCGGGGGAGGGTGGGGCAAAGACGGTGGTGTTGAATTTTGACCTGCTGCTTGGAAAGAGAAAGGAAAATGCTTGGGAAGAGAGGAAAACGAGAAAAGAACGGTTGATGAAAAGGAGAGGAAGAAATGAGATAATTAGAAGAGAAGAACTGAGAAAAGTAAAGCAGAAGAAGAACTGGAGGAGAGGAAAAAACTGAGAAAAATGGTGGGAAGATTAAAGGAGAGGAAGAAGAGAAGAGTTAGGAAGAGAAATTGAGTTTGGACGAGAAGTTAGGAGAAGGGATGGACTGCAGAAGAGTGGAGTTAGAAAGATAAGACAGGAGTGGAGAGGAGTTGGGTAGAGAAAAGGAAAAGAAAGGAGAAGTTGAGAAGAAAAAAGGAGGAGAAGAGTTGAGAAGAAAAGAGGGATGAGTTGAGAAGTGTTGAGAAGAAATAAAGGATGAGAAGAGTTGAGAAGAAAAGTTGAGAAGAAAAGAGGAAAGAGTTGAGAAGAAATAAAGGATGAGAAGAGAAGAGTTGAGAAGGTGGAGAAAAGAATGAGATGAGAGTAGGAGTTGATAGAAGAGCTGGGAAGCAAGAAGAAGAAGAAGAAAATGAGGAGTGAAGAAGAGTTGGGAAGAGGTAAAGAAAGAAGGGAGGAGTTGGAAAGAGAAGAGAAGGGAGGAGTTGAGCAGTGTGTAGAAGTGAAAAGGAAAAGAGGAGAGTTAGAGAAAAGGACGAGATGAGAATAGGAGTTGATAGGAGAGATGGGAAGTGAAAAGGAGGAGAAACGCAAGACGGAGTTGGGAGGAGAAGAATGAGGAAGAGAAAAGGAGGGATGAGTTGGGATGAGACGAGTTAGGAAGAGGAAACAAAGAGAAGGGAAGAGTTTGGAAAGGGCCCAAGTTGGAGACGTGTAGAAACTTCAAATTAACCAGTCGATCTTTTTCCTCCATCAGAGGTCTTCATCTGGATTTCCCACATTCCCCGTTCGGTGCCATCTACGGTGTGGCCATCAACAGCCCCGGCAGCCTCTACCCCAGCGAACTGCCCCCTCCGTATGAGTCAGTGGTGGGCCAAACGCCGGCCAGCCAGGTGAGGAACGTGTCCAGTCAGTTGATTTGCCACTACTGCTGAACAGCAGAACTTCAAATAATGGAAGTACTTATTCATTTTTCATTCTTTGTCCAGCCGTAGTTCTGAATGTGGGTTTTGATTCATTGTCCAGCTCTAGTTTTAAATGTTTTTTCACTTTAAAATTCAGAACCAAAATCCCAACAAACACTCTCCCGCCCCCCACAATCCACACGCCCCCCCCCACCCTCCAACATTTGTCTCTTGAGTTCCAAATTCCGAAACAGAAAAGTAAAAACATGAGGAAGATTGTCTCCCAGAGATTGCGAAATGATTTTTGGCCGCGGCTCGTCTGACTGTGAAGGAGATTCAATTATCGTGTGATTGTTGCGTGAGTGTGTGTATATGTGAGTGTGAGTGTGTGTGAGAGAGAGACAGGAAAGAGACTGTAATAATAAATGGTGCTCATTAAAGGCTGCGAGGAGATTTCCCTCTTCAGTTGACCCCATTCATCGCTGACCTTCGCAGCTTCCATCTCAGCCGGAGCACCGGTTCGCGTGGCGCAGAATTGCGCATAAAACGTCTGATGACAGTTTCATTTTCGCTGAGGTTCCTCGACCGAGAGCCGTTCATCACCGAGGGTCTTGTTCACGGGTGGCTGGCGTTCTTTACCAAAGGGTTCCGAACCTGTGTTGATTCGGGGTTTTTTTTATTAATCCCAAAATCTCCATATCATTCATTCATTTGTTTTAACATTTAAACCGACCCCTAAAAAAATCTGTAAAACAAAAATGACTATTTGACTCCTTATGCAAATGAATGAATGACATGCATGAATGACTGTGAGGTTTCACTTTTTTTTTTTAGTGCAAAATGGAAAAATCTTTTGATTGTTTGTTTGTTTGGGAAATTAATACGGACAAAAGCTGGAAAATGATTTAATTTTGGTTTTGGAATCTTTTTTCGTTTGGTAAATGAATCAAGATATAAATTGGAAAATTCATCTTTTTTGGTTTTAGAAAATGAATAAGGAAAAATGGTAAATGAATCGTTAATTTTTTATTTATTCATTTTCTTTTATTTATTTAGAATTTTTGTGTCCACAAACCATAAATTACTCGGTCAGTACTAAATAGGAATATGACTGCGTAATTTCTGTTTATTTTTCATCTGAACGACTCTATTAGTTATTCCATTTTTGCTTTGAAAACAATGTTGAAAAAAAAACATTTTTAAAATCATCTTTTCGTTTCCCCCATTAAAACCCCAAAACAAACTTTTTGCATAATCATTTTAAATGACCCCTCCTTGGGGCCGACGCCTTATCGCGGTGGAGGGGTTTGTGTGTTCCTATGATCCCAGGAGCTCAGTTGTCGGAGGCTTTATGCCTCTGGTAGGGTCACCCAAGGCAAGCAGGTCCTGAGGGAGGAACCAGGCGAAGTGCAGCTCACTAGACCCCTTATGACGAGCAATATCAGGGATTCAAATGCTTCCCTCGCAGAGTGGGTGGGCTCTGCCTCAGAGACAGGATGAGAAGCTCAGTAATTCAGGGGGACTCAGAGCCAGTGCTGCTCCGCATCGAGAGGAGCCAGATGAGGTGGCTCAGGCATCTGGTCAGGATGCCTCCTGGACGCCACCCTGGAAGCCCCCGGGGAAGACCCAGCCCCCACTGGAGAGACTGTGTCTCCCGGCTGGGATGAGCTGGACGAAGTGGCCGGGGAGAGGGGTCTGGGTTAGATGGATGGCATTTCAAATGAATGAACAAATCATGCACAAATTGTTCATCCCTTCTTCTTTATTTTTTCAATTACCCCCGTTCACCCGTGTGAGCGTTTTCGCCGCAAAAGAGCTCTTCTTCTCCGGTGATGGAGGTTATTAATACGAGAGCCTTTTGTGACGCTTCATAATTCGCAGCTGGAATTTTGCAGCTCCGAGACGGACGCAGGAGGAATTCAATACCATCTGAAGAAAGGAACGGAGGAAGAGAAGTTTTTTTTCTCTCTTTTGAGGCTCGCTGCGTGTGCCTTTGACGATTTTCTTTCTCCCCCCGGAATTAATAAGAAAGTCACAAAAACTTCCCATCGGAGATGGTGATTAAATGTTGATTTTTAAGAATTCTAAGGACGTTTCCACAATTCTACGTGTGCTTTTACATTCACATTTGCGTGATTCGTTTTTTTTATTCATTGGCCAGCCCTAGTTCTGAATGTTGGTTTTGATTCATTTTTGATTCACTGCCCAGCCCTAGTTCTGAATGTCAGCTTCAACTCATTGCCCAGCTGTAGTTCTCAATATTGATTATGATTCATTTTTTATTCATTGTCCAGCTCAAGGTCTAAATGTCGGTTTTTGATTCATTTTTGAATCATTGCCCAGCCCTGGATTTGAATATCAGTTTTGACTCACTTTTAATGCATTGCCCAGCCCTGGTTCTGAATGTTTATTTTGATTCATTGCTCAGCTGTTGTTCTGAATGCAGTTCTGAATGTTTTAATTCATTTTTGATTCGTTGTCCAGCCCTAGTTCTGAAAACCGGTTTCAATACATTTTTGATTCACTGTCCAGCCCTGGTTCTGACTGTCGGTTTTGACTCATTGTCCAGCTGTAGTTCTAAATGTTGGTTATGATTCATTATGATTCATTGCTGATTCATTGCCCAGCCCTCGTTCCAACCTTTCGGATTTCGAGGTTAAAGGTGCTTGTAAGTCGGCAGGGAAATCTATTTCGGAATGCCATGCTGCCCCCTGGTGGTCCGGTGTAAACGGTGTTGCTCTGGCTGCCAGATGTTGAAGTCCAGCAGCTTCTTCTGTGCCAGATGTTCTGCTTTTGTGCTCCCTCCTCCTGCGCCGCTTGCTAATCCCGCTCGGCAGCGTGAAACAGAGACACCTGTTCCCATTAGCGAGGAAATAAAACAGTAAAGGCTTTTTTTTCCCCTGCAGCCCGGGAGAAGAAATTTACTGGGTTTTATTTATTTACAGGGAGTTTGTTTTGTGGGAATACGCCAAGCTTTACAATGTGAAACATAAACCGCAAAATCAGGTCTGATGAAGAGCATCGTAATGGGGGAAAAAAAGATTAAATCATTATTAATAATTGATTAAAAATTATAGGTTCAATTCATATAAATTCCATCGCTCATATGATTAATGAAAAAACTATGTTAAATGTATTATTAAAAAACATTATTTGATTATACTGGTTCAATATATAATATATACAATAATAATAATGTGATCATTTACATCAATGGAAAATAACTTTTTGTAATTTGTTACATTTATAAAGAACATATTTGTAATAATATTCCATTGCTGATATATTGAACCTTTAAATGCAAAATTATTTGGTATGTTGTGATATGTTCTTATTTAAAATTATATGAACATTACATTATTTAATATTTATTTTTTAATATGTATCTTGTAATTTATACATATTATTGTAAATATTGGACACATTTTTTTATTTTATATATTTTTTTAATTGTCTTTATTTAATTTAATCACCTATTATTATAAATATGGGCATGCAGTATTGTAATGTGTGTTTTTAGTATATTATAATATTCTTCAGGTTGTAATATGTCCATGTTATTATAAATATGTTCAATTTCTATAAAACTAAAAACTTCAATTTATGTGATTTTTTTTTTGTATCAGGCAAACTTTTATTGTAATTTTATTAATTTGAATACTTTGCTTTCCAGAACGTTCTGTGAAGATAACGGTGAAGTCTAGTATATAATAATCAACATTCATTCATTCATTATCCCAACCGCTTAAACCCAAACCCAATCCCAACTTCTGGGCGCAAGGCGGGGACCAACCCTGGTGCGGCAGCGCTAACCACTGCGCCACCGTGCCGCCCATAATGGACATTAACCTTTTATATATGAATAAAACTTTTACGTGCAGAGCGATGATAATGTGGTGATGTCGATGTGTTGCAGGTCACCAGCAGTTTGGAGCAGCAGGTCACCGAGTCCAGCATGTGTGAGAGAAACACGACCACGGGCCTCAGCACTCAGGGTGTGTGTTTGTGTTCATTCTGGTCACTGCTCTGAACATTTCAGTCCCAAGCGAAATGGGCAGACTTTCCTCAACAAACTCATCATTTTGAGCGAAGTTATAGTTTTTGACTTTTTACATTTAATTTTATCTTTACTTAGCCTAAGAAATGGAGGCTGAAGTCAGTGAACTTGCATTGATATCAAACGTCCGAAAAAACGACTTTACGCTCAGCTTGGACTTGGACTTTGCCCCATACATCGAGTAAAAGCATCACGTGAACACACTTTTAGATCCAGAGCTTTTACCTGAAACCGAAGATTAGTGAAACATACACACAACAAATGTTTTTATATTTTTGACACGTTTAAGCATTGCAGTTGGTGGCGTAACGATAGGTGTTCGCCCCATGATCAGAAGGTCGCAGGTTCGAATCCAGGGCCGGTAAAGTTAGCACTGGGGTACTCATGAGCAAGGTACCGTCCCCAAGCACTGCTCCCCGGGCGGCTGCCCATGTCAGCTGCCCACTGCTCCTTCACGGAGGTCACGGTTCGATATGGTTCACTGTGTGCTGCGCTGTGGTGTGTTCACAATGACAAATAATCACTCACTTTCACTTTTGTCACTAATATGCTAAAAGTTCAATAGAAATTGCTCATTCTTCTTCTGAAGAGATGATGAGATGATTTAGCGGCCATGATATTCGTCACAAGTCACATTTTTGGTTACGCAAATAATACAAAATATGAAGTCAAAGAACCGCATTGTGCCCATTAAAGTGCCTCAAATTTACTGAGCCTCAAATAGAGCAGTAAACTGTACATTTTCACTTGATGTGCCTTTAATTGCTGTCACTGATCTTATTCATTCTCATCTGTAACGAACGCAGCATCAGTGGACAGCACCTCGCTCATGGTGTCCGAACTGGCCGACGTCCCTGACCACAGCTGTTCTTCTGAGGACTTGTGCTCCCCAGAGGTGCAGGTCTCCGACTCGTGCCCGTACGGAGCGCTGCAGTCGGGCGTCAGCTCCACCAGCCCGGGGCGTAACGCCCGCCTGTATCGCCTGGCAACACCCCACAGCGAGTCCTCAGCCACCCAGGACACCGTCCGTAGGTCCCCTGACCAGGCATCGGAAAACTCCAGGCCACCGGAGAGGGGTGAGAGCGCCGCCTCGGTCACGCCGCCCTACGTTCGGGCGAGAGACTCGCCCGGAACAAAGCTAGCACTCGCCGTTCCGCCCACCTACGAAGCTCAGCCGTGTGCCTCCAGCTCTGGAGCTGCTCCACCGGCTCCACTCACCAGCTCTTCCCCTTCCCCTTCCGGACGACCCCGGGGGGCACGCCTCTGCTTCGGCGTTTGGTCCCCGTTGGCCTCATCGTCCTCCACCTCGTCCTCCTCCGTTCCGCAGCCCTCCTCTACCTCAGCCCAGGACGGCACGTCGGGCTGCGATCGGCCTCGCACTCTCCGAGCCAAGCGCTACAGGAAGCTGGCGAGGATTGTGCGCTCCACCAGCGACCCCATTTCCTGTAACTCCGTAGTCAGAAGTACGTGAGGCGACACTTCTTCCTTCTGCATTTTTATTGCTAATCCAAAAGTACTTTTTGTAGTATTAGTATCCTTGTAGGGACCCTAGTACTCCTAGATACTGAACCTGGCGCACTAGCTCATGCCCAAGTGTCCCTTGATGCCCTGGTCCCTTTTAGTGCCCTACGTAGTGCTCAGGTACCCTTTGCTGCCCATGCATCCTTGGATACTTGCATCCTTGGATACTTGATCTGGCAACCAAGTTCATCTTGATGCCCTAGTACCCCTTGCGGTCCTTCCTGGTGCCCAAGTATCCCCTAATCTCATGCCTGATCGTCTTGCATCTTTTCAGGTGAAAGTTCCGGTAACCAGCTGCAGGACGACTCGCCTCAAACGCCTTCGGATCAAGGTAGGGGCCTCGACATTTTCATTTTCATAATTTGTTGAAGTTATGTTTGGTGAAAACAGTCTGAACAGTAGATTTAAGGATGTTTTCTGTCGTTTTCAAGCCTGTATGGAGCTGTCGGGAGTCACTCCGGCCCCCTGCACCAAACACAGCGGCCGGGGGCCTAAAAAGCAGAAGTCTGAGCTTCGGCTGAAATCCCGCGGCCTGAACGCCGCGTCCGCTGCGGAACGTCCTCGCTCGCTAGCCGACCTCAAGACCTACAAGGACACCAAGATCCTGGTGGCCCGCTTCCTGGAGCACTCGAGCGGTGGCGGCGGCGGCGGAACTGTAGGAGTTGGCTTGCCGCCCGAGGTGCAGCAGGTGGTCAACAGCATCAAGTGCGTGATCAAGTCGGATGAGAAACACATGGAGGAGGCCATATTCAGCGCCAGCATTCTAGATCAGGTGAGGAGGCGAAGGGTTGATGCACGAGGATGTGTTTAAAAAAAGCGAGATCACATTTTTAAAAATCATGTTTCAAATCCAGATTTTAGAGTTTCATTTATTTCTGATCCCTGTTTTTGATTTTTGAAGTTTTTCCATGTTTGTGTTTAACATTTAGTCCAGATTGTTTTGCATGTTTCAAATCCGGATTGTTTTTTGCTGGTTTTTCTTACTTTTCAAATTTAGATTTATTTTTACATATATTTTCATATCCAGATTTTTTTTACGTTTCAAATCCAGATTTTTGATTTTTTACAAATATTTATAACCCATGTTTATTTTTTTTTTACTTGTTTTTTAAACATTTAATCCAGTTTTTTTTTTTTTTAATTATATTTATATATAAAGGCTCGAACCCAGGACTTTCTCGCCGTGAGGTGGCAGCGCTAACCACTGCGCCACTGTGTTTTGTGTTACTGAAAACTTGCAGTTACCTTTTATGGTCACATTGCGGCACTTTTAAGATATTAGCTGATATTTTTATGTTCATGAACGCGACCTTTCAATTTCATCCTACTTCAACACACCAAATCCACGCATTCCGCATCCACTCCCTCTGACCAGTCCCTCTGCCTCATATGTTTTCATAATTTTCCCCAATTTCTTTACCCAGGTGATGTCACAGTCACAACGGCTGATGAACGGTCCCCGAAAACACGCCCACGAAGACCTGCATCTACGGAGCTGCGGGGCCATAAGCTCCCCGTCGCCGTCTTTACGCCGTCCGCCACAGGTCCCCGCCCGGCGGCCCCCGAACCGACCCCAGAGCCTCGTTGGGGTGTGCAGAGAAACGATACTCTGACCCCACCTTCTTCCTTAAAACGGGACTCTTTATGATCCCCCCCCCCCCCTCTCCCCACCAAACATCGTGCCAAGGCCCAGGCCCTAGTTTGTTTTTTTTGTCAGCAGAAACAGTAGCACTCACACACACACACACTAAAACACACGCACACACAGACAGAGTCATGCCAGATGTTCAACACAAAAATATAAAACAATGCAAAAGAATGTTCACCTTCATGGGGTGTATTTTTTAAATGCTGTGGTCAATGAGATGTAACATTCATGCAAGTTTGGATCTCGTTTGCAGTATGAACCAGACGAATGAATGAATGAATGAATGAACGAATGAATTAATGAGGGAGGGGGGATTAAAAAATCCTTAAGGAGCTGTGACATGGTGCCACTAATAAGATGTTAGTTCGGACTAGTTGCCCCTGCAGACATTGTGTGAAGTTTAGGAGACTATTTTTCTTTTGTCATTTGTGTGCCACTACAGGGCGAAGCAAAAGAGAAACAACGCTGGATTATTCAACTTACCTCAGTGTGCTTTGATTCTTTTCAGTGTTACGAATAAAAGAAATCCAGTTTGTAATTTTGTGTGTGACTTGTTAATTGTTCTTCATGACTTGAACTCTTTATTGCGTAAAAAATTTGACTCATGTAGAAGATCCCCTATTTTTTAGGCAAAATAAATTTGTGGTTCCCTGTTTTGACCAGAAGGAGGCGCACTGTGCTATTACTTTCCCCATTCCTGACCTGAACTTCACATTAACTTAATGCTGAAAATGACCACTACATTATCTGTTGATTTTTATGAAGATTTCCGTAACTCGTAAAGCAGAAAGTTCTGTAGATTTACGGTGCATACCATGTGACCATGTACATTCAACTAATAAGGTGAAATGATTAATGTATAAAAAAATCTAAGGGGTCATTTTAGTTATTTATCAATGTAAGTTCTATTAAAAGGGCACGAAAACCCTCAATATTAATAAATGTCGGCCTTTATCACAACTTCCAGATTGTTCAAACTTTTTGTTACGAACGAATGAAGAATTAAACATTCCAAGGTTGGACCTTTATAAGAGTCCCGTATTAAGAGGAAACGTACCAACGTACAAGTCTGCGTCATATCCTGTGAAGTTTACTTTCTGCAAATAGCATAAAAATCACCATAGTTCCCTAAATTATTATTATTTTCAGTCTCATGAGCTGTTACTGACTATGGAACTTCATGTATTTAAATAACTTCATGTAAAATAAATTTTATCTTTAATGTGTAACACTAATGTATGTTAGTATACAGTTATTGTTTTAAGTCTCAATCAAGAGGTTTGTTTTAATAGAAATCTGAGTATGCCATGCCCCTTTAATTCATAAACATGAAGTATGTGTAACAAATTAAAAATGTGATATATTTCATCTTTGGTATTTCCTCAAGAAGCAGCATTTCTAGTTGTCTCAGGTCCCAACACGTCGCCTTTTTATTTGTTCACATTCCGAAACAGACAGATTTGAGGCGACGATTAAACTCCGCCACGGACATTAAGCTGCGTTTCCTTCCCTCCGACTTATAACACATTCCCGGTCTCTCTACATAGAAGGTCCAATCATCGGCGAGCTGAAGTGGCAGTTTGGAAAGGAGCCAATCATCGATGTGCGGCGCTCACGGACGGTGTCGTCTGATTGGACGTCGCTCCTGTCAGTCATGTTATACCGGAGTGACACGCTGGACGACCTCGTCGCATCTCGGGGCTTGTCACAGAAACGTTTTCATCGTCACGGACCACAATCTAATGTAAATTTAAATTAATTCGCGGTTCGACGTGGACGGTACTTCATTTTGGTCACAGATTTCGGGAACGCGGTGGTGTTTGTGGTGTGGGAGCGGAGGAGCGCTAAAAGCTAGCGCTGGGTGACGGTGAAGAGATGACGCTAACCGTTGGTTAGCATGCTAGGTAGCGTAACCGGCTAAGCCAGAACGCTTTAAGGCTGAGGTATGGATTTTAACATTTGGGAGTAAACGTCAAAAATGATCCTCCCTTGTCTAATTTCGGCTCGTTAAATATATAGACGTCTATATGAGAGAAGGTGGTAGCTAGTTGGTGGAACGCTAGCAGGCTAGTTTGCCTCACAGGTGAAAGCGGATAGCAGACTAGCCGCGCGTTGTTTATTTTTATTTGATCAGTGACTCGCTTGACAGAACTCGTTTTTAACATAATAAATGTGATTGTAACGTGATTCTGCACCACTCGTCTAAATACATTAACGGAAGCAGGTTAAAATCACCCGGTCAGCGTTGCTGCTGCATTTTAAAGGGAAGGGGCGCGACTCGCTCGGGAAGGGGTTTTTGTTAATTGCGATGCGTTTCTTGTCAGGTGGCGACTCGGGTGGCCGGTGCGACGCGGAATTCACGTTAAGCCGTTTTTTGGTCGGTGCACGGCGTTGACGTCGCCACACTTACCGGATTGGTTGCATGCGAAAACAAGGGGGGGGGAAAGATACGCAACTCGCCAACTGTGCGGAAGAAGGAATTACGAGCGACGAGAAGACGAGCTCTTGCGCACCGGGTTGCCACGACGACCACGAAGACGACGGCCACGCGCGATTTAAGCTACTTGGATCGGGGTAAATAAATAAATGTATTACTATTAAGCATTGAAATACGACTAAATTACAAGTACCAAGTTGTACCTTTTATTATAGCCGTTAATGTTTTGAGAATAAATATTCCGCACCATTTTGTAGGCCAGTATTTATTAATTTGGTTGTTTACGAAGTTGTAAAAAGTGGTCTTACTGAAATCAGAACGGCTAACAAATGAACGCAGGCTGCCGTAAACTTTTGAAGACGAATTCGGATTGTAGTAACGCAACGAAATAGGCATAAAACGAAATAGATCGCTTACTCGAATCTACATTAATACAAATTGAAATAAATAAAACATACTCGTAATAGTGCGCGACTTCATTAAGAGTAACGCGAATAGTTGGTAGTAACCCGTTATTTCCACCCCCCGAAGAGACGCGATGGTGGGCTTCGGGGCGAACCGGCGCGGCGGGCGGCTGCCCTCGTTGCTGGCGGTGGCGCTGACGCTGGCCCTGGCCGTGCTGTCGTACAACTACTGGGCGGTGAGCGGACGCCAGACGCGCCTCCTGGACGAGCTGGCCGAGGCGCAGACGCAGGTGAAGCGCACGGACGCGGCGCGCAGCCGCCTGGAGAAGCGCAACTCGGAGCTGATGCTGCAGGTGGAGACGCACCGCAAGCAGCTCGACCAGAAGGACGGCGACTACACCGCGCTCGAGGGCAAGCTGCAGGCCCGCGACGCGCTCCTCAAGAAGTGCACGGACGAGAAGGTGGACTCCAAGTCTCTCCCTCACTCCCTCTTTCTGCCCCTTCTCCAATCACACTATGTTTTTCTTGCTCTGTCTTTGGTTCTCACCTGCCATCGCTCACATTCTATCACTCTGTCTATCCATCCCTCTCTGTTCATTTATAGCTGCACCTCTCTCCCCTCTACATTTCCATCTCTCAGCCTCTCCACTTCTCTCTCTCTCTCTCTCCCTCTCTCTCACACTTTCCATTTCTTCCCCCTTCTTCTTTTCTCCATTTCCGTCTCTCTCTTTCGTGCTCTCTCTCTCTCTCCCCTCTCTCTCTCTCCCCTCTCTCTCTCTCTCTCTCTCGTTCTGTGTGGCTTCATTGTCCTTCATATTACCCTTTGTCCTCACTACGCTCTTATTGTATTTGTACAGAGGGCAGGTATGAGGAAGTGACCAATAAAATTTGGCCAACCATTAAAAGAGGAACCGTCAAAGACTTTTTACAGCTACATTGCAGTACATTTATTAGAAAAATCCTGAGATTGTGCAGCAGTAGTCAAGACTTTATACTGGGCCTAGCCCTCGTAACGCACCGCTAGATCTAAGATATGACCGAATACTGTGGTGACATTAGGGGTGTAACGATACATTGATCCACATCGATTTTGGACTCAAAATGTGTTCCTTTTCATGATGTTACAATAACTGCTATTTCTAGATAGTCGGGCCTCAGTCGCTTGTGAACATTTTCTCCTTGCCCCAAGCATTAGGCCAGATTTGAGAACCCACGAGAGCGCCTCTGCCTCTCGAAGATCTTTCACTTTCGACAGTGGCAATGTGGTGTGTGTGGAGAAACTGGCTAAACCTGTTGTGTTGAAAACCGCAGCGGCCGTATTTCCGTGCTGCATGACAGTTGCTCATCTGCTTAAACTGGCCCACTTACTTTTAGGTTTGCCCCTTTAAAGGCATCTTACTTTGAGGGTTGCCCCTTTAAATGCAACCAACTAGCTTTCCTTTTTCTCTTGCCACAAGTTTTTAAAATCTGCTGTTGCGTCCTTGATAGCCCCCCAAACAAAAACAAAAAGCTGCTTTTTGTTCCTCGGGGCGTGTTGATAAGCGCCCTGTCTCGCCTCAGAGATTTCCCTTAAAGCTTTGTCTCTCAACCGCTGATGTTTGCTCAAGGGACGGTCACGCCGTTAGCAAACTGCAGCGCGTAATGCTGGTCTTAAATGCGTACGTTCTGCTTTACCAGGCCTTCTTTGGGAAGAAGCCGAAAAGGGCTTAAAAAAAGTCTTTCTCCCTCCTTCTCTTCGTCCCTTTCTTACCCTCTCTTTTTTTTCTCTCTCTCTCTTTCTGTCCCTCTCCTCACTCCCTTCTTCCTCTTTCTCTCCCTCCCGCTTTCTCTTTTCCTTGCTCTCTCCTTCTTTCTGTCTTTTTTTTTTTCTATCCCTCTCCCAGTCATAGAGTCTCAAGTTTTAGTTTTCAGACATGCACACACTTCCTTTATTTACATTTCCGCATCAAAGCTAAGCTTAAAAATCTGCTGAATTCAACTCAACCCGTGTAAGACTCACTAGCTGCCTTACTCTAGACCTTTACAGTCCAGTATCACTGGAGTTTTTCCATTTGCACTTCGTCAGAAGTCGAACCCGAACGTCGGCCAACTTTGGGATACTCGGAGACCCACTGGGAATCACAGTGTGTGGGAATCATGTCCACTCATACTTGAATTGCTTTGGAAAGGCTTCCGTGTATTCACTGCTAGCATCTAGAACGAGTCCCGAGTCCCAAACTTCTGTAATTCTACACACAGTATTCAACACATCAACGCACTAAAACAGGAGTTGCTTTAACATCAGCTAATTAACATTTTGTTTTATCTTTTCTTCCCCTCCCCAGATCAAGCTGCAGGGTGACGTCTCGACTCGCACGTCAGAAATCTACAATCTGAAAGGTGAGAGGCGAGATGGTCACGTTCTGCTAATAACCATGGAACATCCAGAGACGTGTATGCTGTATACTTTATTTGTGTATAAAATATCGAATCTGTCTACAGAGCAGGTGAAGGAGCTGAGGCAGGAGATCATGCGGCAGGAGGACCAGCTCAGGGAGGTGAAGAAGAACAGCACCAGCCTGGAGAAGAAGCTGGAGTATGAAAGGTGGGAAACGTGGAATATTCTTCTCAGTTCTAGTATTGTTTGAAAGTGAACGTGAGTGATTATTTGTCATTGTGAACGCACCACGCCATATTTGATCTCTGCACTTGCCCCATCCATGAAGGAGCAGTGGGCAGCGTGACATGGGCACCAGTGCTTGGGAACGGTACCTTGCTCATGAGTATCCCAGTGGTACCTTTACCTGTCCGGGATTTGAACCAGCAATCTAACGGTCAACTCCCTAAATGTTACGCTACCCACTGCCCCGAACTGAACTCTTTGTGTGTGTTTGTGTGTGTTCTGTAGCCTCCAGTGCGGCCGGCAGATGGCGCAGCTTAAAGACGAGTACGAGGAGAGCAAGAGGACGATGGAGGAGGAGGCAGCCAAACTGCGACAGGTAAACGCAAAGCCGCCTCGTCTCTGTGCCAAACTCTGCACAGACCGCACCGTCTTCAGTCTCTATGATGACGCTCCTACTCGTGGTGCAGCGCGGCTCTGTGTGTGCGCGTTAGTCTCAGCGGTTTGATTAAACACTGCTGTTTTGGCTGCGACTAGAGTCCAGACGCCTGATGACCTTCTCGTTCTGCTCCCACTCTCTTCCTTTATCTTTCTTCTCGTTCTTCCTCCTCCTCCTCCTCCTCCTCCTCTTCTACAGAGCATGTTGGAGGCACGGAAGTCAGGTGCCGTCGCTGCTTCCCCAGAAGGAGGAGGTCCGGAAGTTAAAGCTGCTGCCCAAGAGCGCCACCCGGTGACCACACGCCAGCACGACAACCTCCAGCTCAAAGGTACTGCAGCTTCTCTATCCATTTCTCCTTCTCTTCCTCCCTTCTTCCTTCCCTCTTTCCCTCTGTTTTCCCCTCCCTCCACCTGTCTCTGCCTCTCTCGTTCTCCGTCTCTGTCCTTTCTCTCCAGCTCCCTTCACCCATTCTTGCTCCTCCTCCTCTTTTCGTTGCGCACGCTTCTCTCTCCCACTCTTCATTCATTTTCTTTCTCCCTTCTTCTACTCTCCTTTTTCTTCCACCTTTCTTATTTCTCTGTTCTACTTCCTCTTTTTCTCCCCTTTCATTTTCGTTCTCTCTCTCTCTCTCTCTCTCTCTCTCCTTTGCCATTTCTCTTCATTTCTGCCGTTTCTTTCTCTCCATCTTGCTCCCCATTCTCCTTCCCTCCTTCTTCCGTCCCACTCTCCATTCACCTTTCCTCCTTCCTTCGCTTTGTCCCCCTATCTTTCTCTCTCTCCATCCCGGTTCTCATTCTCTTTCCTTTCCTCCTCCTCTGTCTCCCTCCTTTCCCTCCTACCCCCCATTTCACCATCCCTCTGTTTTTTTTCCTTCGTCTTTATCCCTCCCAACCTCCCACTTTCACTCTTTTCCTCGCTGTGTGATTGCTTCTCGCCCTCCCTCTGTCCACCTTTTCTCTTACTCTGTCTCTTCCTCCACCTTTTCTCTCTCCTCTACCTTTCTCACACATTCTCTCTCGCTCTCTGTCTCCCTCTTCACCTTCTCTCCATCACAGAGGAGCTGGTGAAGCCGGGCAGTGACGCTGGAATGCCCGGTATCGAGGACAGCGAGGTGGGGAAAGTAGACGACGTGCACTTCGGTGAGCACCAACTTTAACTTCCTATCATTAAATATTGGATTGAAGTCGTATCGGCTGGCCCCAGCGAACATGCTCTCCTTAACACGCCTGCAGCCATAAAGCAGCCGGCCATCACCCAGCAGAAGCACATGGAGCCGGCCAAAAAAAAAAAAAAAAAAAAAAAAAACAAGCAGCGAGCCGCCGCCGGAATCGCAGCAGGAGCAGGAGCCGGAGCCGGAGCTGGAGCCAGGGCTAGAATCGGAGCTGGAGCCAGGGCCGGACCAGGAGCCGGAGCCAGGGTCGGAATCGGAGCTGGAGCTGGAGCAGGAGCCGGACCAGCTGACGAAGCAGCTCACGGGCTCCCCCTGGACCGGCCAGAACTGCCCCAAGAGGGGGGTCCAAACCCAGGTTTGGGTTTAGGTCTGGGCCATCAGTTGCCCCCCGTTCAGCAGCAGATGCCCCAGCCGGTGGTGGAGAAACCCATGCTGTTCGACGAGGACAACAAGGCACCGGTGCAGGCTGACGAGTTCGGGGAACAGCGGCGCCAACTCAGAGGTGTGTGTGTGTGTGGATGGAGAACAATTGATGACAAAGTCTGAATGTCTCACCTAATACTAGGACGCTTGCCATTTACCTTCTCCCCTTCCATCCCTCCCTCCCTTAATCCCTTACTTTCTCTCCTCCCCCACAAACCGTCAGGTCCGGATGTGCCGCGAGCCCAAGGCGCCGCTCCGCCCCCACCTCCCAACCCAGCGCAGGTTCTGCCCAACCCCATCGAGCCTCACCAGAACCGCGAACCGGGGCCCGGCGCTCCCATCCGACACCGGCAGAGTGAGTACTGAGGGCAGAGGGACTCCAAGTGTGTTTGTGTCTGTGTGTGCGCGCGCGTTAAAGTGAGGACTTTTCCCTGCTAAACGCTGTCAGATTCCACAACCTACTCAGGTCTGATCACGGTCTTGCGAGTGCTGGTCTGAAACAAGCTCGGTCTCGTCCTCCTTCGTGTGTGTGTGTGTGTTTGCGCTCCATAGCTCGTTTGAAATCAGCATCGTGCTGCCCGGCTTTGCCTCTGCCTGCCCCTCTTTCCCTCCTCCTCCTCCCCCCATCTCTCCTTCCTCGTGTCCTCGCTCCGCCAGCGTCATCAACCATTTCACACGCTTCTTTCCGTTTACTGAGATTGTGAGAGTGGGAGTTTGGGACGAGGCCGGGATCTGTCCCATCACTTAAAACTTTTCCGCTTTTCCTCCGGCCCTCCTTACCTTTCTTACCTCTTTTTTCCCCCCCTGTCTTTCTCTCTGTTCTTTCTGCCCTTCCTCCCTTCCTTCCTCGCTCTGCTCCCCGCAGGCCGCTTCTTTGACGAGAACGAGTCGCCGGTCGACCCACAGCACGGGTCCAAGCTGGCCGACTACAACGGCGACGACGGCAACGTGGGCGAGTACGAGGCCGACAAGCAGGCCGAGCTGGCCTACAACGAGGAGGAGGACGGCGACGGCGGCGAGGAAGACGCCCAAGGTGAGCCCGGGTGGGCCGGCGGAGCTTTTTACGTCCTCTCTCCTCCTCCTCCTCCTCCTCCCCCCCAAAGCCGCCGTCGACCGCTGCCCCCGCATCCCTCCTCGTTTTGATCAAACGTGATGAGCCACACTGGTCTGATCTCTTGGCTTTAAAGCAAGAGCTGCACGATAATATTGTTTTATCGTCCTCGCGGATGAAAACTTGACATGAGCCATCCGTGAAGAAGTGGGCGGATTCGGGTTGTTTGCGTTTGCCTTCGCTTCGAACGGAGGGCAGTTCCCGCGGTCTGAAAGTCCCGGAGTGTGTGTGTGGTTGAAAAGTAGAATATTGTTCGGTGAAATCGGCACCACGGACAGCGAACTTGAGTTCCTCGGTCCAGAAATGACGAGGTGCATCCGCTGGTGTTTTGGTGGGCAAACTGGGTGGTTCTTTATCCGATCTGCCTGCTTTTTTTTTCTTTTTCTTTTTTTTTTAAGCACGTTTTTTTTTAAACGTGGACTGATGGTTGCTCTGTACAGCAGTAATATCTCACTTTCACAACTCTGCAAAGGTTTGGGAAAAGCAGAGTATGAACTGGTTCGTGTTTCTCTGCGTAACTCCACAACGCAAGACACTTGCACAATTTTTAAATATCCACTGGCTGTCTGTGTGCGTGCGTGTGTGTGTTTAGGACTGTGCGTTATGATGAAATTAAAACATCTATCGCTTCATATTACACTCTCGTTTATTTGATGTGGTTAAATCCATTGTTTACGACAATATTTGTTGATGGTTTGGATGAGGGTTTGCAGTAGTCACCAGGGAATACTATGGTGTTGTATTTGTGCCTTAATTCTGAGTGTGCAGTGAAACTTTTGCAAGAAAAATCTGGTGTCTGATGTCACAGCGAAAGCTCCACTGAATTGACAGGAAATGCACGATATTGTGATGTATATCATTATATCGGGACTTGAGATGTTGGTCATATCGCACAGCCCTGTGGAGAGCGGAAAGGGTCTGGAACCAAACCGGAAACACAGATACACGTCCACGGTTGCAGGTTGCACTTTTAAACAATATATTTCATTGATGATTTAATAAATTCCAGTATTATTTTCCCACACAAAAAAGAGACATGAACTGGAGAAACTTTACACCCTTAAACACGATAACGATACATCCTTGAAGCATCATCACGCCCTGGAGTCAGTTAGTGTTGTCTTCCGAGTGCTGTCCAATTCAGGGGTGTTTGTGTCTTCTCTAAATTCCACCTCTTTTTTTTCCCCCCCGTTCTCTAGACGACGAAGACCGCGAAGTCCCAGGAGATCACGCTGCGGACTACGGCAAACGACACCAAGCCCTGGACGTGCTGTAACTCGTCCCCAAAAACACCCCCCCCTCCCATCCCCTGTCGACTTCACGCAGCCGGCTGCGAGATCGGATCAGCAGCGACGGACTGCCGGGATTTCACTCTCGAGTTCTTATTTTTTACTATTTTTCGTCTGAGCGGTAGCTCTGCAGTGGTTTCCGTCTCCTACAAACGGATGAACTCGAAACGAGCGAAAGCTGCAAGCTTCTTAAAGGGACGGGCGCCTTTTTTCGTTCAGCGTCTTGAATCGAGACGTTTCGGAATTCTGTTTGGAATCGAGGGAATGAACTGAGAAGCGGGAAATCCCGTGTACATCTGAAATTTTTATGAAATTCGGGTCAATGTTTCACAATGAAAGTAGCTTGATGTCGGAATTTGCGGGGGGAAAACGCTTATGAGCCCCTCCAAACAGCATATAAATGTAGATTCGTTTGCTGATTCGGTGTTTGGAGAAGTGAGGTGCAAATGTTTTTCCTCCAGACTTGTTTTTTTTGTTTGTTTTTTTTGTTTGTTTTTTATTTCTATGTCCTCGCTCCCGAACTCGGGCTTCGGAACGGCGTTGCATGGGTGGGACGCACAGTCCGTCGCCGGAAGTTGTCCAAACGAAAAGCAATACACTTAAACGGCGGCAGACTGAACTGACCCCCGGATGCGGTTGTACATATTTGCGACGTCAACGTCTAACTGTCTAAAATGCTGTAGAGAAAACTGACCTGTAAGCACGGGCTGTAGAATTCTAACTCCTTTTTTGTTGTTGTTTCTGAGAGTCGAGACAAACTTGAAATGAAGGGTTGGCTTAATGAATGTACTCCGATAACAGTGATTGTGTCCCGGGTGGATCTGGGTTCACGGGAGTTCTTTACAAAAAGTTTTAGTCAAAAATAAAAATGGTACTGATTTTTCCCTCCACCCCGTATGTCCAAAGAACAGAGCCGTATTGCGAAGATGCGAAAGAGAAGCGACTCGCTAATTTATCACTGTGACTCGACAGTTACTGTACATAGGTTCCAGGCGCTCCACACATCCCGCAGATCCATTTTGCTCAAAGAGTCCAAAAGTCCTGAAAGGCGGAGCTCCAATAAAACAGTTTGGTTTCTGTATGTTTGCCTCATTTTGTTTTTTTGCTTTGCACACAGATGATTAAAACCCATTTTATTTCTGTGATGAAGGGGGAAAATCGTAGCAACTAACAGTGTACATTAGCAATGAGCAGAACAAGCAACGCAACACACTACAAGCCCGAAAATCACACGATTATACTACAACCCCAGTTCCAAAGAAGTTGGGACATTGTGCAAATTGTAAATAAAAACAGAATGCGAAGATATGGAAATCTCTTAAACCTATATTTTATTCATAACAGAACACAGAAAACGTATCAAATGTTGAAACCAAAATATTTGGCAATTTCATGACAGCAACACGTCTCAGAGTTGGGACAAGGCCATGTTTACCACTGTATGGCGTCCCCTCTCTTCCAACAGCAGTCTGTAAATGCCTGGGGACTGGGATCAGTTGCTCAAGTTTTGGGAGAGGAACGTTGTGTCATTCTTATCTGACAGGATTCTAGTTGCACAGTCGTCATAGGTCTTCTGTCATATTTTCCCTTTATGCTGCGTCAGATGTTCTCACTGGGTGAAAGATCTGGACTGCTGGCAGGCCAGTTCAGTACCCGCACCCTCCTTCTACGAAGCCATGATGTTGTAATTGATGCAGTGTGTGGTTTGGCATTGTCATGTTGGAAAATGCAAGGTCTTCCCTGAAAGAGACGTTGTCTGGATGGGACAAATGATGCTCTAGAATCTGGACATACCTTTCAGCATTGATGCTGCTTTTCCAGATATGCAAGCTGCCCATGCCATATGCACTAATGCCTAACCCCCGTACCATCAGAGATGCTGGCTTTTGTACTGAGCGCTGATAACACGCTGGGTGGTCCCTCTTCTCGTTAGACCCGATGACACGCCGTCCCTGGTTTCTGAAAAGAATTTCTAATGTAGATTTGTCTGCCCACAGAACAGCTTTCCACCTAGCCACAGTCCATTTTAAATGAGTTTTGTCCCAGAGGAGACGTCGGCTGTTCTGGATGATGTTCAACTACGGCTTCTTCTTTGAATGATAAAGTTTTAAGTGGCACCCGCGGATAGCACAGTGAATTGTGCCCATTGACAGTGTTTTCACAAAATATTCCTGAGCCCATTTAGTGATGTCCATTAAAGAATCATGCCTGTTTGTGATGCAGTGCCGGCTAAGGGCCCAAAGATCACAGGCATTAGGCCAGTACGGTTTTTCAGCCTTGTCCCTTACGCACAGGGACTTCTCCAGATTCTCGAAATCTTTTGATTATGTTGTGACCTGTAGATGATGATGATATATTAAACCTCTTTGCAATTTGATGCTGAGGAACATTTTTTCTGAAATTCCTCCACTATTTGTTGACGCAGTACTAGGGAAATTTGTGATCCTCTGCCCATTTTTACTTCTGAGAGACGCTGCAACTCTAAGACGCTCCTTTTATACCCAGTCATGTTACTGACCTGTTGCCAACTGTCCTAATTAGTTGCTAATTGTTCCTCCAGCTGTTGTTTTTTTGTAAACCTAACTTTTCCAGCCTCTTATTGCCCCGTCCCAACTTTTTTTGAGACGTGCTGCTGTCATGATATTCAAAATGAGTCTATTTTTCATGAAATTGCAAATGTCTCAGTTTCAACATTTGATATGTCTTCTGTGTTCTGTTATGAAAAAAATATATAGGTTTATGAGAATTCCATATCAGTGCATTCTTTTTTTATTTACAATTTGCACAACGTCCCAACATTTTTGGAATTGGGGTTGTATTTCATTTCCTTAACACCACCAGCTCTCGCTCGCAATCTCTGTGTCCTTGATAGTTGTAGCGCCGCAGGAGTAGGGACGGTCACTAAATTACACAGCTGTGTTTAAACGAATAATTTATTTAATTATTATTCATGTTAATTTGATAATACTTATGGGTGTGTAATTATTACATTGTTGGTTAGGAAAACAATATTTTAAGTCAAGTATTTCCTTAAGCGTAACAGGATTTTCTCAGTCTCCTCCTCAAAGAGAAATACACAACTCACTCATTAAAAACTGTATCGGATCGGGACTCGGCACTTCGATACACAACACCCAACTATCGGTGTCTGAACTGACAAAGGTGGATTGGTGCATCCCTAATCCCATCCAAATGTGACCTGCCTTTGACTCATCTGTAAATTCCTGTATTTTTGTTAAATATCACAATATTAAATGTTTTTCGCCCCCAATATTGTTTAGCTCTAGTTGGAAATATCGTGAGGTCAGTGCAAATGAATACAACTACAAAATGGTAACTTTAGAATCCATCGCGCCAAATACAAAACCTGACAGTTTTATTTGCTTATTTTTCGTCCATGCTGTTGGAAATTTGCAGTTGCGAATCATAAAATCAGCAAAGCAACTATGACTTGGTTCATGAAGGTAGTTCTATTTATGAAAATGAGTTATTTGTCATTGTGAACACAGCACACCAGATGTGACCTCTGCATTTGACCCATCCGTGAAGGAGCAGTGGGCAGCGTGACATGGGCAGTACCCGGGCAGCAGTGCCTGGGGACAGTACCTTGCTCAAGAGTACCTCAGTGGTAACTTTGCCAGTCCTGGGATAAGAACCGGTGACCTGATCACAGGGCAACTGCACACGAATGCCCCCAAATGTTTTATCTGTGTTGCAAGAAACATGAATTATTTTGATTGACTTGAATGTCCAGAAACAATGTTCTGTCATGAAATTATCAACAGCAAATGTAATTGTAATTTGCAATTTAAGTTTAAATTAGACTCAAACGGACTGAATTTGTGAGTTCCAAGCCTGACACGTTTGTTTGTTTGGTGTTTTAAAAAAGGTCAAAAAGAACATAAACCCACAATTTTCTCTTCAGCGTGTAAGCAGCATATATTATTGTTTGATGACAATTTGTTTGTCTTACTTTAACCACTTATTTTATTTTATTTGATCATTGTTCTAGAGGCAACCCATCATAGTATTCACCGCAGTATTATGTGACGCATGCGCGGAACTGTGTTTCTACCCGAGCACGAAGCACTGAAGCAGCATTTAAACTTCGTTCACAATGGATACTTACTCCCTATGTAGTGCGCGAAGTAGAACGGCCTTAGAGCGATTCGCGCCTTATTTAGTGCGCTACATATAACATTTTAGCACAAGCTAAAAAGACCCTGCTTTTCCCACATCTTTCACTTTATATTAGGATTATATCACGACCAATTTGGAACATTTATCAGTTACGATGCATTTCATTTTGCTTGTTTTTTACCTTCTTAGTCAGTGTTTGTACTGTAAATGTCTTGAACTATTAATGCTCGGATATTTTGGTCTAGTCTTTTTTTTATTTTAAAATAATTTAAGGAAACACAAAAATGCAAACGACTGTGATGGAGTCACATGGCAACACACGAGGTAGTATGTTTTTAAAGGGACAGTACATGAACACACACTGAGGAAAGTATTAACAACGTTGATAACATAACAGAATTTTAATAATCAAAAGTAACCCTTTTGGACAGGATTGTGTCGAATAGATGTCCAGAATTTCCTCAGTTCTGCTTTATCCTGCTTCAAAAATCCCGTCTTTTTCTTCGTTTCTTGTGCGCTTCCTAGGAAGTGTGCGGTCTTTTTGAGACGCGCCCCAGTGTAGGTAAGGAGGCGGGAAATGGCGACCGGAGGCGCAGCGCGGACTGGGAGAAGGCTGGTTTGAAAACAATAACCACTAAACAAACAAGCAAACAAACAAACGAACGAGCTGCTACACGACCCACGGAAGGATTTAGTCGCTGTTTCTGGATCAGCGGAAACGTAAACTCGGCCTCTATTTTTACGGCGCGGTTGTGAGTAAGTTTTGGCGCATTTTCCCTCTCTCCTCGAGTTTGCATGAGGCTCGTCTTGTCAATTCCTCATCTACTTGTCATTAAAACATATTCCACTGACTTCGTGTCATCTCTGCTCAGGTGTGTGACAGAGAAAACCGCCAGACTCTGTGTCACTGAACCGCTTTATCTGATGATTAAGATTAAATGCGACAGCTTCAATATTGCTACGTCTCATCACGCTGCGTTTTTATTCCTGTGCGAGCGTTTTAAATTCGCAAATCTTGACTCCACCGCCTGCTGATTTAAAAGACGTGTCTAGAATGCGATGTATTGGGCGGTTTGTGAAAATGTGGGTGTTAAAATGTCTAAAAGCGGGCTTTAGGGAGGCATTACACAGCTCTTTTTGTGGCATGTGTTTGTACCTGTTGAAGACACTTTAAAGACGTGTCACTTCAGTGTTCGGGATAGGACTTTTAACACGAACCGTACCCGTAGTGTGTTTGGGTTACTGTTTGTTTCTAGTACCAAACATCCCGAACAGGAACCAAGAGGTGGAGCCGGAAATATGAAGGTCTCTGATTGGTCAGGTAGAATGGAATAGATAGATATGGAAAGAGAGTGGCATGGATGGATGGATAGATAGATAGAGATGGATGGATGGATGGATGGATGGAAGGACCAGCAGGTGGACAGATGGATAGATAGAGATAGCGTGAGAGGCATAGATGAAGGGACGGACCAATGGAGAGAGAGAGAGAGAGAGAGAGAGAGGCATGAATGAATGGAGGGTCGGACAGGTGAATATAGATAAAGAGATGGGCATAAATGGATAAATGGAGGGGAGAAAAAGAGAGGCACGGACGGATGGATAGATATAGAGAGAGAGCGCGAGAGGCATGAATGGAGGGACAGACAGAAAGATAAGTAGATAGGTATGGAGAGAGAGAGAGGCATAGATGGATGAAGGACAACTGGACAGATAAATAGATATGGAAAGAGAGAGGCATAAATGGAGGGACGGATGGATAGATATGAAGAGAGAGAGTCATGGATGGAGGATGGACAGATAGATAGATAGATAGATAGATAGATAGATAGATATTAATCTCTAAGGAAATGTGGTGTAACTAGCCAGCTTAGCTCATCTTGTTAATACTTGGTCACAATAATCTTTAGATGCAGTAGCAAAGTATTCAAGTACTCCACACAGTGCCGTCTCAATAGAAACTACTGGAAGTAACAAAAAACGTAAGAATATAACTAACGCACATACTATTCTCGTAGATTTTTGTGTCCCTGTGAGAGTCAAGTTTTTGGAGACAAGGTGAATTCTTGGCGTTAAACCCTCTCTGTCCTTTCATAACTCGGCCGGAGGAAATTGTATCTTGAATGCATCCAGATGTGTGTAGCCACAAATCCTGGCTGAGGTGATGTTCTCCCGGCTCTGCACAGCGTCACTGCTTTAAGTGCAACAAAGAAAGTGTGAGTCATACGCACGTGTGCTCGTGTGGAGAGGAAAAGAAAGAGACAGATCCAGAGAGAGAAAAGAATGTAACGTTCAAGTGCTTTGCTACAGTTCATGTATAAAATCTTTTCATTGCGCAATGTGTTCTCTCTCCTTCTCTCCATTCCTGTCTTTTACTCCCTTCTGTTATCGCCGCTATCAGTTTTACATGTGGCCATCAACAGCATGAGGCTGAGATTGCGCAAGGCGTCTCAGCAGCCGAACCCGACTCTCGCGCCACTTCCGACCCGAACCAAGCGCAGATTCCGGGAGGAAGAAGAGGAGGAGGAGGAGGACGAAGAGGTGGAGTGCAAGGCTGGAGAGAGGGATCTCCTGTCCTCCATCCAGACTTTCGTCCACCCCGATGCTGTAAAGGTACATAGAACAAGAAGGGGTTAGTCCCCTTAGAATAGGACAAACGTAGGTCTGGGGTGTGTTTTCCGAAAGCATAGTACGTTAGCAACTAACATAGTGTACATTAGCAACTAACATTGTGTACACTAGCAACTAATATAGCGTACACTGACAGTTAGCTACTAACATAGCGTACATTAGCAACTGACGTATTGTACGTTAGCAATTAGCAACTAACATAGTGTACATTAGCAACTAACATTCTGTACACGAGCAACTAATATGGTGTACACTGACAGTTAGCTACTAACATAGTGTACATTAGCAACTGACGTATTGTACGTTAGCAATTAGCAACTAACATAGTGTACATTAGCAACTAATATTCTGTACACTAGCAACTAATATAGTGTACACTGACAGTTAGCTACTAACATAGTGTACGTTAGCAGTTAGCAACTAACAATAGTGTACATTAGCAACTAACATTGTGTACACTAGCCACTAATATAGTGTACACTGACAGTTAGCTACTAACATAGTGTACATTAGCAACTAACATAGTGTAGGTTAGCAACTAACATAGTGTACACTAGCAATTAGCTACTAACATAGTGTACATTAGCAATTAATAGGGTTGCACCGATACCGATACCAGTATCGGGTATCGGGTATCGGGCCGATACTTCATTAATATACTCGTACTCGTAAATAAATTGCCGATACCACACACCGATACCACTCAATGGTATTTCACTACAACAAACGTCGTAGTCGGCGGATGTAATTTGTTGTCCTGCCTGACTTCAGTGTCTAGGGGGAGACAACCATCCAGAAACTTAGGTTCAGAGGTCCTGCCCACAAGCTCGTGTGAAATCCAGGGCTCCAGATGGCAACTACAGTGTTCGCCAGTGCGAATGGATTTTTTTTTTTCCAACTAGTTTGTTCTTTCCAGTCGCCAATGGCAACCGTCTCTCTCAATCCAAGGGATTTTTTTTTTTTTTTAAAGAAGCAAAAAACGGCTTTTAATTATGCGCAGATAGTCTCAGCCCCAGCGTTTCCCACAACGCTTTATAGTTAAGGTGGCCGCCGTGACTACGTCCCCTGCAGGGAAAATAAATAAATGAACGTAAAAATCTGTTGTATTTATAGATGGTAAAAGAAGACCGCGTTACGATGAGGCCGAATAGCGGCATCTAAACTTCCAAACTCAAAAGAAGATGCTACAATGTTTATTTGAAATAGGAACGAACATGGAAGTTCCTGACGCTTTTTGTAACTTAGCAACAACAAGCGCCGAGAAAGTGCTTTGGAAGTGAGGTTTTGATCCACTCTCAGCACGAAAAAAGCATTTGGTGGACAGGGTTGTTTTTTTTTGTTTTTTCTTTAACCTTTACCACAGCGTTCAGAGTGCTTCAAGTTGAAATCCGTTCAACTTCTAGAACAGCGCTTTGCTTGTCAACATCACTTCTCTCTTGCTGGCCAATCAAAATCGAGGAAGCGTTGGTCATAATGTTAATATAAGCCAGGCTCCTAACTTCTTTCTTTTGTCCGGCGCCCTAAATGTGTCAACAGAGTAAGATTTGCTGACTTTTAAAATGCCTGTGTTAACTATGCAGTACATTTCATTTCATTTATCTGCTTATAATTACATTTTGTCTAATGTGATGACACTTTTTTGTTACAAACAGAAAGATCTGTTTATTTTTGGCGTGGAATAGCCTTGTGTTAATGATTTGATATTTGGCCTTATTAGAATCTGCAAAGGAGAAAATAAAATCTGCCTCCCAGTTAATTACATCTAAGAATCTAAGAAGTATCGATATCGGCACTTGGTATCGGCAAGTACACAAATAAAAATACTCGTACTCGTATCGGTTTGTAAAAAAGTGGTATCGGTCCATCCCTAGCAATTAGCTACTAACATAGTGTACATTAGCACACGTTACATGCTACACAATATAGTCCATTTTCTGTAATGTTAATAAATGCATAGTTTAATGACCACATGGAAAGCACGAACAAGCAGCTGAAAACCCCTCACATGGGTTATAACACAAGACAAGAGGAAAAATAAATAGTCTTTGTTGCACTGATTTCTCCGGAATATGTATTTCTTGTCTGACGTGCTTTTGCTGGACCATTAGTGGTTTTCAGCGCTTGTCCGAGTCCTCGTTTCATGGAACGGCATAATCAAAATGTTGCAGTTGCCAAAGTGGCCAGTAGGTGTCATTGTGGAGACTGTTTGGAAAGTTCATTAACATTTGTGACATTTTGCAGACACTCTTATCTAGACCGACTTCCATTTTCCTGTGCTAAAAAATGTTCAAAAAAAATTCTGTGTACGAGTATTTGTTATTCTAAATTTCGATCAGTTTTCACTTTTACAGCATACAAATATCGCTTCAAAGTATCAGCTCATACTCATCGATATCAGTATCAGCGCTGAAAGTAACCATATTGGTCTTCTACCAATGTAGCAGAAGAACTCCGCCAAGAAGGTGCATCTCGGCTGTGAACTCATCACCTCCATTCATCCGAGTTCCCATCCGCCGCCCCAAAACAGCGTGGGCCGAGTTCACAGAGGTGGTGAATCCCTAAGAAGTGAGCATGAAGGTATTTTGGTTGCACATCCTAAAACTAAAGCAGATGTTAGACATGTTACACTTTTTAGTTATTTTGTAAAAGGTGAATTGCACCTCATGAGACACAAAAGCAGTTAAAACTCAAGAAAGAGAAGTTGCTATTCTTGAAAATGTAGTCTATAGATTCGAAAATTCATTGAAAGTTGACAGCGACACCAGTGTTCAAAACGGAACTACATTTATGAGTTTTCTTTATCCCATAGAAGCCAAGAATCATGACACGGCGTCCAAACCCATTGGGAGGCTTCTGGGTACTGTCTTAAACTTCTACTCCAACCAAAATGGTGAGTCCTCATTAATCAGCTAGAGGGGCTTCGATTTGCTGTCGACTTGAACGAAGAATATCAGGAACGTTCGGATTTGATTGAACGGGTTGTTAGCTAAGTTGCTGGTCTTTAGCTTCACTATGTCAAAATAAACAAACTTACACACTTTAAGCTCGAGAAAAAATCATTGCCCCAACCTTCTTCCTTTTCTCTCTCTCCTAGCCACGTCTGTTTCTGATTGGCCAGGCCAAGTGCAGGAGGCGGAGCAAGTGGAGGACACTTTAACACAGGGTCAGAGTGAAAGCTCGTACTTTAACGCCGTGGCGACCGGAGCCATCCGACACCCGCCTCCTCAACAACCCCAAACTGAAGAAGAAGAAAAGGTTGCAGAGAAGGATGAAGACAGAGAAGCCCATGACGACCTTCCGCCCCTCACAGGTAGATTTCCGAAACTCTTTAACCTTATCTTCTTCAACATTGGTTCAACATGGTTGGGTAACGCTTAGGGAGTCGACCCCGTAATAGAAGGGTTGCCGGTTCAAGTGAGCTGCCAAATTTTGCACCTGCCAAACTGATCTCAATTTAGAAATGTGTTTAGGCAAAATTTTGATATTATAGATATCATTGATTTCTAACTAGTGATTCAAAGTACTGGAGTTGTGTAGAAACCCACCGTTAGACACAGGGCCATTTTTAAAACACCTACTTTGAGGAAAACTGAACTTATTAAGTTGAGGGAAAATGTAAAAGTTGAAACGCCATCAAGAAACTATGAATGCATTTGTTAAACGTTTTATTTTTTGTTGCATTTATTGTTAGACGTCATTTTATAACTCCTACATCTACCATTGACGTGTCTTAAGACCTTTACAGCATGCTTTCGATGATAAGTTGCTGCCTGGTGAGTTGAGTCGTTCAGCAGCTGTAGAGCATTTTGATCCTCTGGATGTCGATCGCCGACAGGTCCTGCCTCTGTCCGATCTGCACGGTTGGGTCAGGAATAGGAGTGATGGTGTCCTGGCCGTTGATGGAGAAGGCGGTTCTTCCGTAGTGCATGACGGAGGAGTAGTCGTATGGAGTGTTGAGGTTGTTGGTGTTCTGCTTGTTGAAGTTGTTCTGCATGGAGGGATTGATGTTCTGCCAGTTGATCTTGACGTAGCGGTCGCGGTCGCTCCTGGTCTGCTCGTGGTAGAAACCTAGCGCATGGTTGAGCTCGTGCTGGACGATGCCGTGGTACACGCAGCCGTTCCTGCTGAGAGACACCACCTGAAGACCGCCGGTTCTGCCCACCGCAGAGTAGCACCTGGGAATCGGAATAAGTTTGAACCTCGTCATCAATGTCGACACGGTAACCGAAGTAAGAGATGACATGAGCCAAGTAGTGGCTTCAACCGGTCTCACCCGTCTTTGTTCTCGATGCTGAGGTAGTCGACTTGGTTGGACCTGGGAACAAAGCGGATGCAGGTCTTGCTGTGGAAGGTTGCCATGGCGTTGGTAATCACACTTATGTCTGTGGACGCTGTATGAAAGGAAACAAGCTTTGGTCATGGACGAGACGGTCAGAACATGAGAAAGCTTGGATGCTGCTGGTGTTGTACTTACAGAAGTCGCTGCTCACTACGAAAGGCACCTGCACCAAGCCTGTTGAGGACTTCTTCCAAAAGCAGTTGTTTTCGGGGCAGACCAGAGCGTTCCTGGTTCTGGGTAAGACGATGTCGCCCTCCACCAACAGCTCAGTGGATCCTTCATGCCGACATGGGAAGAAGGTTTCAGAAGATAGACAAGCTTCATAAATCATTACTCGTTCCAGTTCAGACAGGTGAGCAATCCATGCAAGAAACCAGAACTCTACAACGGTATGGTCTAAGAACAAGATCAACGTAGACATAAAACCAGTGTAAACCGGAGAGTGTTACTGACCGTTGTTGGTGGTGAGGATGTTGGAGGTGATGTCCACCTGCTGAGGTCCCATTAAAGGAAGAGCCTGAGAGAGGCTGAGCAGCAGGGCTAGAATGGAGAGGAGAGAGGCTCTGGGCTGCATCTTGCTTGAGAAGGCTGGAGATGATCTGGACGCTGCTTCACCGGCCTTTTATCCACACGGACGCAAGCACGCGTACTGGTGTGGCTGTTTGGGGATTAAAGCCAGGCTTTGGGCTCCACTGTTTAACGTGTGTATCCACGGGGAGGATCCTCTCAGATGCTGTCTTACTCTAATACCTTCTAGAAGCAGTTTGCGAGGCTGAGTTTGTTTGGCTGAACCATTAACTGCAGTTGCTGAGGTGTTTAAGACAATAGGGTTTAAACTGGTGTAGAGAATAAAAATCTTTACTGGTCTGTGATGATGAGAGGCGGATGTGTATTTAGAAATAAGTTTTGTTGGGGTTTTTTTGTTCAGTAGCCTTGTTAGCTATTTGTTTAATAAACTCACTCTTTTACACTATGGACCGACAGAGTGAGACGCCAAATTTGGCGAGCGCCAGTACGAATGCCGCTGGGTTTAGTAACTGCCGAAATATGTGACATTTATTTTTTGTTTATATAGGGGTGAGTTACAGTGCAGAGAAGCCCCTTAGAGACTTACTCCCTCTGACTGTGGACCTAAAAAGTGAGACTCCAAATTTGGCGAGCACCAAGAAGTATGCTGCAGGGTTGAGTAACTGCCAAGAAGTGATCTGCCTTCAGGGTGTGCCAGAAAAGTGAGCCACCAATTTCTGCACCTGCCAAAAAACAGGCCGCTAAATTTTCCCCTGGCCAAAAAGTGAGCCACCTAATGTTCCACTTGGCAAAAAAGTGAGACATCAAATTCCGCACCTGCCAATAAGTGAGCTACCAAATTTTCAACTTGCCAAAAAATGAGCCACAAAATTTTCAACTTGCCAAAAAGAGAGCCACCAAGTTTTCCGCTTACCAAAAAGTGATCCTCCAAATTTGCCTCTTACCAAAAAGCGATCCATTAAAAATTTAGCCCATGCCAAAAAGTGACCAGCAAATGTAGAACGCTTTAGTCGCTTCCTTTGGTTCTCGACTTCGTTCTCCGGCAGCTGCTTAAGTTTCCCAAAGGTTTATGAAAGGTTTATCAAAGACCCAAGACTTGAAAACACGGTAGTTCATCAAATTAGTGCTGAGCGATAAAACGATCTTGATCCCTTTCGATAAAATACATTTTTCAATGATGGTAATACACTTGGATTGGTCAATGTAATCATAAAATATATGGTGATGTATCGTATTTGTAATGTATCGGCCCGGCTCAGTGTCAGATGATCAGAAATCTAAGAGTATTGTTCACTGTTTTAACTTTTAATGGCACTATTTTGAAAGGATTAACCAGCATCAAGGCAATAGCACCATAAATTACTACTCGTGTAAGACATTTTTAACATCGCTGTCCAGTGTTGCTGCGGAATTCTCATTATTAAAGCCATAAAGTCGTTTACCTGCGTTTATTCAGCTTGGATTGCCACTGCCAGTTTGGATTTGTTGAGACATGAACCACATCTTATAATGCTTTTAACCTTTTTAAACAGATGAAATAAAAGAAGAATAAAATGGTAAATCTCTGCTTTTTGTCCAATTTTAGCCCCCGATTCTCCTCCGGAGGGCGGATATGTGGAGGTTTCTGCCACTGCCCCAGCTGACGCCTCGAGTGAAGAGGACTGGGAAGTGTTTGACCCGTGAGTCTCTTTCTCCAAATCTTCCCTAAATCACAGACTGTGCTGTTTATTAAACCATAAAACCTTCACGCCTTTAATAATAACTTACTCAAAGCTCCGCCTTTCAAACGCTGTCTGACCAAATCCAAATCAAGCACGTTGATGCCGGCTGGGACGTACTGTACGTTGGCAGTTTGACCTCCAGTCGGTCGATAGCGTAACGGTTAATGAGTTTCCATCCTGTGACCGGAAGGTCGCCGGTTCGAATCTCAGGACCGGTAAAGGTACCGTCCCCACGCACAGCTCCTCGGGCGCTGTGCATGTCAGCTGCCCACTGCTCCTTCATGGATGGGTCAAATGCAGAGGTCACATTTGGTTGTGGTGCACTGTGTTCTGGGGCGTGGTGTGTTCACAATGACAAATAATCTTTAACTTTCACTACTGCGATTAATTAATTGCTTTATCTCGATTACGATTAATCAATAATTGTTTTATTTTTGAACTTTTTTTGGAAGTGATGCACAATAAGGGGATTATTGGCCGATATCCAGTATTTTCATGTTTGCATCTGCCGACATCGGTGATGATAAATCGGTGATGAGTCGAGCGCGAGTTGGGTGCGTAAACACATTTTGCTCCTCAAAGTTCCACTGCACGCTCAGAATTTTAGCACAAAAATAGCGCCGTAGTTCAGTAGTTTCTAACACAGTGGCAAGTCCAGCGAGCGTGAAAGCAGAGTGGAGCGAGGGCACAGCGTTTCCAGCGTAGTGCACTACATTTTAAGAAAAAGTCACTTCCCGCCCTGTGTGGTGTACCAAGTCAATTAGGGCGCGTATGACTCTCCATGTGCACTACCTAGTGTGTAGAGAGCCGTTAAGCTACAACCCCGGCTATTTCCTGAGGTGCGTAGAAAAGTATGATAAAAGCGCCTTATCTACCATACTATTAAGTGCGGCAGTGTGCGGACTGGGACACAGCCCATGTGCGAGCTAACATTCGCTAAGTGAGGCAAACGCAGTTATGTTAGTTCCAAAATTTTCACATGTGAACGTGTAAATGCGAGATTTTGTTCGCGTTCCACTGTGCGCTAAGAATTTTGGCACATAATAACGCCATACATTTGAGGACAGAAGGCGTGGGTCATATAAAATCCCACCTCGGACTTCAGACGTGCCTGGCCCAGGCGCTAACTTTCCCATGTGCAATAAATCTGTCATCAAATATCGGCTGAAAATATCGGGCAAATCTGAGCATCGGCCCAATGCCCAATGCGATTCCAATATTATCGTGCTTCTCTATTTATTTATTTTTGTCCTCATAGTTGATAATTTTGAGGAAGTGGGTTTGAGCGTCGTGTCGTTTTTCAGGTATTTCTTCATCAAGCACGTGCCTCCGCTGACCGAGGAGCAGCTCACACGTAAACCCGCCCTGCCGTTAAAAACCCGCAGCACGCCCGAGTTCTCCCTCGTCGTCGACCTGGTGAGCCAATCGTGAAATGAATACGGACCTCTCCGCAGCCTTCGCTTTCTTGACTTTTACGTTTGTTTCTGGAAAGGACGAAACTCTGGTGCACTGCAGCTTGAACCAGCTGGAGGACGCCGCGCTGACCTTCCCCGTCCTGTTCCAAGACGTCATATACCAGGTGGGTTTTCGTGATGACCCCGGTTGCTAGCCGGTTAGGGAGTCGGACCCCGTGATTGCGACGTCGCCGGATGGTTTGAAAAGGTACCACTGAGGTACTCGTGAGCAAGGTATCGTCCCCTCCTCCAAAAAAAGAAGCCGCCCACTGCTCCATCACAGACGGGTCAGATTTGTTTGTGGCGCACCGTGTGCTGTAGTTTCAGGTTTTGAAGAAGCGTCTCCACCAGAGGGAGCCAAAGCCGAACTGTTTAAATCTCTGTCTCGTCTCCTCCTCCCTCCGCCAGGTGTATGTGCGTTTGAGGCCGTTCTTCAGGGAGTTTCTGGAGCGCATGTCTCAGATTTATGAGGTAAACACTTTCGTTTTGGGGAGCGTTTGGGAAGCATGAGGTGATGTGAAGTTAACGCTGAACACGAGACTCTCTCCCTTTCCTTTCAGATCATCCTTTTCACCGCCTCGAAGAAGGTTTACGCCGACAAGCTGCTGAATATTTTAGATCCGAAGAAGCAGTTGGTCCGGTTAGTCTTCTCAAAATCCCTTTCATTCTCTCACGTGTGCGCTCTCTCTCTCTCTCTGTCTCTTTCTCTCTCTCTCTCCTGACTTTCTTTAGGCCTCTCTCCCCCTCTCTCTCTCTCTCTCTCTCTGTCTCTTTGTCTCTCTCTCTCTCTCTCCTGACTTTCTTTAGGTCTCTCTCTCTCTCTCTCTCTCTCTCTCTCTCTCTCCTGACTTTCTTTAGGCCTCTCTCTGTCTCTCTCTCTCTCTCTCTCCTGACTTTCTTTAGGCCTCCCCCCTTTCTCTATCTCCCATCTCACTCGCTCTCTTTATCTCGACTTTCTGTAGGCCTCTCTCTGTCTCTCTCTCTCTCTCTCTCCTGACTTTCTTTAGGCCTCTCTCTGTCTCTGTCTCTGTCTATGTCTCTCTCTCTATCCCTCTCTCTCTCTCTCTCCTGACTTTCTTTAGGCCTCCCCCCTTTCTCTATCTCCCATCTCACTCGCTCTGTTTATCTCTTTGTCTCCCCCCTTTCTTTCCTCAGATCTCTTTATCCCCCATCTTGTTCTTTCTCTTTATCCCTCCATCTCACTCGTTCTTTTTATCTCTCCCGCTCTCTTTCCTCAAATCCCCCCCTTTTTCGCTGGCTCTTTCTCTTTATCTCTCCCCCTCTATCCTCAAATCTTTTTATCACCCCTTCTCTCTTTCTCTTGCTCCATGTCTCACCCTCTCTCTTTCCCCACATCTCTCTCCCTCTGTAAATGTTCCATTAAAACCCAGGTTTCTTCTGCTTAAATGAACCTCAAGTTCTAAAGTTGAAAGGTTTTATTTGAAAGTCTCCTCTTTACGTCCCCGACGAAGCCTCCGTCCACATTAATGCGGTTAGTGTAACTGAATCCAGCTTCTGTGGTTTTCCGTGCCTGCATCTGGGTTCCTGCTCCGGAGGTTTTGGTTACAGTTCAGGGTGTTGGGCTCCGGAACCCTGAGAAACGAAACCACGCCACCTCGGGGACAGGTGTTGGGTGAGGGGAGGTGGGGGGTGTCAACTCTTTGGTTTGTTTGCATTATTCATCCCGCTCTTGTTGTCGCCGTGCCAACCGACTCGCCTCTCCTCCCGTCTCTTTTTCCTCACCTCTCCTCACCTGTGGTCTTTTTTTAGGCACAGGCTATTCCGCGAACACTGCGTCTGCGTCCAAGGTAACTACATAAAGGACCTGAACATTCTTGGGAGAGACTTGGCAAAGACCATCATCATCGACAACTCGCCTCAAGCCTTTGCTTATCAGGTGAGCCGAGTTCCCCAAATTTGGTGGAACCATTCGGGGGAAAGTCCTTTTTCTGTGCTGCTTTAATTGGGACGGATACATGTTTGGGGAGTCACTGTTAGGCAGTTGGCCCCTTGATCTGAGGGTCGCTGCTTTAAGTGCCGCACCGGTAAAGGTACCACCGAGGTAGGCATGGGAAAGGTACCATCCCCGAGCACTGCTCTGCCTAAAAACCGCCCTACTGCTCCTTCACAGGGATGGGGCAAATGCAGTATTCACACGTTGTGTTCAGTGACAAATAATCACTCGTTTACAAAGCAAGTTCCTTAAATGACACGAGTTTGGACGTCAGTGGAATTGGCCGAGCCCTCAGAAAGTCAACACCTCGACATTAAAACTTTTAGGACCAACTAGAACAAAGATGCTGCGCCAGTAAGTCCATCTACATGCGTAATGCGAAGGTCAGACGTCACCAGTGCTCTTCTGGAAGCGGGGGCCAAAAGGTCACACTCCAAAATCGTTCTAGAAGAAGGTGTTGTAGCTGAAAATTGGAGACCAAGGCTTTTCTTGGATGCGGAATGGGATTTTGGAAAAGTCCTGTAGGTTGCCCAATACTTTTGGCCTAATGATTTTGTCTGTTTAGTAAGTAAAATTTGTTTGTTAGGCGCCTCCAAATTCTTGGTGAAATCCTTCCCATTTGTAGCTGCAAAGTGGGCACCATCGCCATCTTGATGCCAATGGTGTTGGTCCTCACTTTGCAATGTCCAGTGTCATCGCCTAACCCTGGATGGAAAAATTATCGAAATCTTGGGAAAAGGCTTTTTAGTAGACGACGTAGTAGCTGCAAAGTGGGGACCTGCTCCTCCTTGATGCCAGTGGTGTTGGTCCCCACATTGGAGCTCTTGTTATTGGCTTCAGGATCGGGGAATCGGGGTAAAGGAGTCGATTTATCAAAGTTTCCAGTGGTTTTCGTCTTAACTAACTGCGCTTGTTAACCGCAGCTGTCCAACGGAATCCCCATCGAGAGCTGGTTTGTGGACAAAAACGACAGTGAACTTCTCAAGCTGGTGCCGTTTCTGGAGAAACTTGTAGAGTTGGTACGCTGCTGGATTTTTGCATGCAGAATTTGCATGGATATTAAATTTTCCCCAATCTTACGAGCGTCTTAACGGTTTAAATTTTACGTTTTTTTCATTCTTTTCTAACCCTCAGAACGAGGACGTGCGACCGCACGTTCGGGAGCAGTTTCGCCTTCACGACCTCCTGCCTCCGGACTGAGGCCGGGACGCTCCGAAATAGTAATTAAACTAAAAAGAGACCTGAAAATTCGGATTTTAACTATTAGTTTTTTAGTTTTAGTTTATTAGTTTTTCCAGTCGTAACTCAAAGTCAAGACAGATTTCTTTATAATTGTAAAAACAAAATGGTGTTAAACACAAAAAATCTCAATGTCGGAAGATGTTTTATTATTTTAAATAATGTGCACAAAATGTAGCAAAAATTACAGGGTCTCAATGGCCATTTTTAGCTATTTTTAGCCCAAAAAAATTGTTTTCCCCCAGATCTATCACTTTTATTTTTCACACTAATTCTACATTCCTTGAAATCTCATTTCTTTTGTCTAGTTGTTTAATTAGATTTTTTTTCTGTTGTCCAAGTGTTATTTTTAGGTTGATTTTATGTTTTTCATAATTTTTTAAGATTGCATTTTTTTGGGAATTTAAACATTTTTGGACGAGTGTAAAGTTGTGTAAAGTTGTAAAAAATTTTGGCAAAGAGTTTAACAGCAGACTTTTTTAATATGCTTCTTTTATTGTAGTTTTTACATCTTTTTGTTCATCTGCACTTTGAAGACATAAAATTTTAGTTCTTCACACATCTCCATCCATGATCCTTTTTTGACCTTTTATAATTTTATACTGTTTGTTTGTTTTTAAATTTTTGTCATAAAAAAATTGATCTGTATTTCTTGGAAATTGGTGTTTATGTTTTTAGTATTTGATTCCAGTGTTATGAAGGGAATTTGGTGTTGTGGCTATTGAGTGACTTGATTATTTTTATCCCTTTTGTCAGAAGTTTATCAAATGAGATTTCTCTTCTAAACGGATGAAGTGACCCTTTACATAGCGATGGACGTTTTGTTTTTTTGTTTTGTTTTTTTTTCGTTTTCGTTGTAAATGTTCTCACGCAAAGCCTGAAAAGCTGGAGCCTGTAAAACGGCCTGGTTTGGTTTCACCAGCATACAAGTGTCACATTTTCTTATTTTTGTGGAATTTCTTCAAAACGAAGGTGCGCATCATGGGAGGAGTTAAAAAGCAATGTCAAATACATGATATATTAATGAAATGATATATTTCTCTCTCTTTAAAGCTTAATATCTGATTTTACAGAGCATTGTAAGAAAATGTTCCAGAAGCTGAAATCCTGATTACAGTGTTTACTTTTTTATTATCATATTTTGGCAGGGTTTGGTATGGAGATGGACCGCCAAAACTTTGTATTCTGTGTTTACATTTCCAGGTGTGCGTATATATATACACAATGTGTGAAATTTGCCCATTTCCATTTAATTTGCTTAATTCTTTAGACATTCTTATTATTTTTCATTATTATTTTATATTTTGCCCTTAGAGTTGGTCCGATTCCAATCTGCACACTTGATTTTTTAAAACTAAAATATTTTAGCTGTTCACAAGATTCTCAAGTTAATATTATTTTCCTCCATAAAGATTCTGAATTTAATTTTTATTTTTCTAACAGTCAGCAGCAAACCAACGCAATGGAACAAACCAATGCTGAATCCCAAGGCTCCTACATTTTTGACAAAATGATTCTTTTTAATTAAGGGTTTTTCGTTTTTAAACAGCTACACCGTGAGTGGATATTACAGGTTATTGTTATTATTATATGTATATTGCACATAAATGAATTGTATCTTATTTTTGACGTTTCATTGTCTTTTCACCTCATCCCCATTTTTAAAAAAAAAAGTACAAAAAAGAATTGGGGTTCTTTCTCAGAAAGTGCTTCCCCGAAGATTGATTTCATGTTCGTTGATATTTGATTATTTTTTATCACTGTTTACGAGCTGTAGCATTTAATGCACAAATGATGTCAAATATATTGTGCAAATGTATTATGTACATAACATTTTTTATGATACTATGGCTATTGTACTGAATGCAGCTTAAAGTAAGGAAAGTTCTACTTTTTAAACGTATTAATGACGACTTTTTTTCCTTACAATACTGACTGTAAATGCATCTAGATATTAGAGAAAAAATGTAGAAGAGTTTTGTGGGACAAGAATTTGATTAAATTCTAATCATTTTCTGCAGAAATCGAACTCATCGTTTTATTGCTGCATCGAAGAATTAAGAATGATAGACTGTGAAACATGAAAGTGCTAAGGTTATATTTTTTCTTGAATTCTTAGCCTGCATATATATGAAAAATATTTGTTATAATTAGAATAATTGTAATTTAATTGTATTTTATTATTAATGCAATGATTTTCTAACCCCAGATATCAAGACATGTGCATGCTTTATTTTTTGTTTATTATGATGATGATGATGATGATGATGATGATGATGATGATGCAGACGTACTCCCCTACAAAATCAAACGGATCATTTTAGAATGCATTTTTGTATAATACAACTATTTAAAGATCAGAATGATTTTTTACATTTATTCAAATTCATATTTAATGTGTTGCGAACGAAATATTAACCATTCATTTATTATTTATTATTAATATTTATTATTTTACTTTCTTAATTCTCTTGTCCCCCAAAAAATCCTGCATTGTTTGTCCGAGTCGGTGTGAATTACAGTCAACACGGCGCATTAATTATTCAGCGCTTTTGGGCCGCGTTTCAAATCCGTTCGCACCTGTTTCCTGCAGCGATGTTCACCTGAAGAGCTTACACACCAACACACACTCCTCCACAGCTCCCATTCCGCCAGTTTTACTGGAACAACATTTAACAATTATTACTCAACAATATGAGAGATTTTTTACCCTCAGATGCACGGCGAGTTTCTGTGGAAGTGAGGAATATAAATCCATAAAACATTTCATTTTATCAGGAGAAGATGCAGCGCAGCGGGGGTTTCTTCTTCTTCACCACGTTGCTGGTTCTTGGTAAGTTTCTTCCCTTTTTAAAAACAAAATTTATTTAAATGCTGTCTTAATATAGTGATTATACGCAGGTTATTAAGACTTGTGTTACAAATATTTAAGAATGTATGATAATATAATGTAGTTTACTACTACAATAATTATACACGTCATTTCTCTGTAAGCTGTTCACATCTTTCAGTTTTTATATTTTTATATCTGAAATTAAATATAAAAAATAAAAAGTTCGCGTTTTTCTAGCTAGGCAGTTTTTTTAATTAATAATGTATTTTTAGTAGTTAGCACTTTTTCAGCTTTTAAAATAATATTCCTCAAATGTTTGAAATGCAGTGACAGTCCATTTTTATTTAATTTTTAATGTTTAATGACTTTGTTTTGATATTAAGTGTTCATCTTTTGAATGTGTAGTTAGTCTTCATGATTGATTGATTGTTAGTCAAAGTAAATTATTTTCCAGCATTTAAGCCGAAGCCTCAAATCTGCGAAACATATTTTCAGTCTGGCATGGTTGTGTGAACATATATTGACAAAAATCTAAAATTAAAAATACAAATGATTTTTGTAACAATTATAACAATATTGGTCTCGGCGTAATTCCAGTATTGTTTACAAAAGTTAGAAAACATATATAATTTGATGTTTGAGTCGTGTTTATTATTCTAATTGTGTTATTTGCAGTCATGCTATTATTCATAAAGTTGGAAAACAGAAAATACAGGGATGGTTTATTCCTCATGGATTAAGCCTAGTCTTGGACCAAGTTGTAGTACTAATGGAGATTTGCTTTTCTTCAAAAATCAAAGCTAGTCTAGGACACGGCTTAATCCTCGACTGGGAAGTTGGCCCATAGGTCTGGTTTCTTGCTCATGGATTGAGCCTAGTCTTGGACTAAGTTGTTTTACCAATTTATCATTCAAACTCAAAACAAGTCTAGAACTAGGCTTAATCCTCAACTGGGAAATTGGTCCATAAAGACTAGAGTACATATTTAGAATTATGTATAAATACTGTATGTACTGTATAAAGTTCCAGTTGTATTAGTTGAAACATTTGAAGACCCTGTAATTTTTAATTGGTATTTTTTTCAGGTTTGGCTTTTTTCGAGCCTGTACTTCCAAAGTCACCTGCCGTCATCACAAGACGCACCGACAACCGCCCCAGCGTTGATGAGTTGGAGGAAAACATGGCAATTTTAGCAGAAAAACTTCGCTCTTTGCGAGCTGAGGAAACAAAAAGTGAAGAGAAGACGAGTGTCCGAACAAATCTCCGGTCAAACCTTCCTCGGTCTCAAAAGGAGACAAGAGCAACAGGAGCCTCATCAAACTCCTCCAACCTCAACAATTACATCAACATATTCAGCTCTTTATACTACATATACCAACCAGTGCTGTTAGACAGTTTCATTCAGAACTTTCCTCAGGCTGTCGTTTGCATGTTGGCCGACCGAACCCAATGTGGGTGGCAAGCGGATATAACAGTGACCTTGTTGTCCAGGTTGAGTGAACCAGTCTTGTCTTTTTTGTCTTACCTCAAATCCCAGATTTGTTCTTCAACGTCGAACGTCCTACTTAGAATGGCGGACTCTTCCTCGGCTCAATTTGCTGCCTTTCAGGACGTGGTGGTTGCCGTTCTGTCGTCAAGTCTCCCTCTGTCTGACACCTTCACAACAGCATGGAATAGATTTGTAGGCCTGACCATGGCCCCAGTGACCACCTTCCTTTCAGATTACATTATGAACACTCTTCAGATCTTTGTTGAGTTATTGACAGTTGGTTTGCAGTTTGGAATCAACCTACCAACGTTGGACCAGAAGCAACAGTGCCAGCAAGGTTTGTCATTCTTCTTTACTCTAAATGAGATACATGATCCAAGTCTAAAGGTATATGAATGGTTTCTAATGTCATTGTTAACCACCACATTTTTCTTTCTCTTTTCTGGGATTTCCAGGGGATCTAAAACAGCTTATCATGTGGTACGTGTCAAAATGTTATGTTTGAAAATGTGCAAAACAACATCCACCACATACCATGAATGTACAGCATGTCTAGCATCAGGAAATCCTAGTACATTGATTGTGGTAGTTGATGGTTGTTCTTAGGATGTAATAATCAACGTCACGTCCTTTCTTCTTCTTTTTTCCATTTAGGGGATTGGCCCATAACATCAGTTGGTCCTTTGGAGACTCCATCATTACCATGTTGTTGTCTCTGGACAGTTCCCAGTGCAGTTTTACAGACACACAGTGCCAGGCTGCACAGTCTAGCCAACTTGGCCGTTTCAGCACCTCTCAAGTTGGCAACCAACTAGCATCACTGACCTGCGATCAGCAAGATGTGACCCAGTTCAACGATACTATGTGTGCAGAAATTTTGGCCAGTGGGTCTCAGGTGTCCGATGTTCTTTATGGAGTTTGTAAAGCAATGAGCACACTCTCCCACTCCGAAATGGTACAGGTGTGGAGAAACACCTGCCACATGATCCAGCTCACCCTGTCGCCACTTTTGGAACCCTGCCCCAGCCTGGCCTCTGAATCAAGTCAGCGAGTTGTACGTTCCACTCTTAGCCTCAGCCAACTGTTATGTAACTATGAGAACTGGACCACCACAGAGACAGTTGATCCAGGTCTGGTCACCATGTGTAGTGACAATGATCTTGAAGGGTTCCTCCAAGGGGTGTGTAGCAACCTGACTCTGATGCAAGCGCTCACTGCGGTCCCCAGCAATTCCTGGGTGTGGGATTATTGTGCTAATGCCTCAGAACGATATGTGGTCATGCTGTATTGTGTTTATGACACATGGACTCCTCAAACGCTGGATGCCTCTATTGTAGCACTGTGCTGGGATCATGATCAAGCCAGAATGGAGACCCTCCTGTGTCAGAATTTGGACTTTTTCATGATTGTGTACTCCAACCAAGAAAATGGTTGGTTAACGCCCAACTGTACCCAGGTGCCCACTCCCCAGCCACTCGACATCAACACCCTTGTGTCTCAGTCTTGCAGGTATTCAGAATGGAGCAATCTAGGGACCATTTCCACAGATCAAATATCCCTATGTATCCAAAATGATGAAGCTGGATTTGTGAGCAAAGTATGTGCTAATAGCACGTTTGTGTCTGCCCTTGTACTTAACAATGTAAATGCGTGGGTAAAAGATTACTGCACTTTCGCTCTCATGAATCCCCCAACATTCCCACAAGTAGTCACGACCACCGCATCTCCAGCAACCCAGACAAACTCCTTGCTGTCTAGCAGAACCTTCACTGCCTCTTCTACAACTTACCAAACAGTCCCACAAGTAGGCACTAGTGTTCCTCTTTCTAGCTCCACTCTTTCTCCTTCAGTCTCTTCATCAGTCACTCCAATGTATTCCAGCACAACTCTTTCACCAACTGTACCTCTGGCCTTCCCAACACCAAGCATTAGTGTATTTTCCTCAGGAAGCCAGACAACACTGCCAGTTGCCTCCAGCATCACTCTTTTTCCTTCATCCCCAACTGCTTCTAACTTCATTTTTCCCTCACTCTTATCTACTTCCAGCACAACTCTTTCAATTAAGGTTTCTGCCACAGTCTCACAAGCCATCCCAGGTATCTCGCCTTCTCCCACAGCTCCCTTAACAGTGTCACCAACTATCTATAGCTCTGCTTTTTCAACTATATCACCAACAACTTCCAGCAGTAATCTTTCCACCACACCTCCAAAAACTGGACGTCCTCCTGTCCCAAGCACTTCAGATTGGTGCAAGTATTCATCCTGGGCAGTCCTGCCCGTGGATCCTTCAATAGTTGGACTGTGTTGGCGGTTTGACATGGCATCCTTCTATCTGAACGTATGTTGTAACAAGCGACTGTTGGACCTACTGACCCTTGACCTCCAGAATCAATGGCTGGGGAATGTATGTTCTGGTAATGACACAGCAGACCTGCTGCTTCAGGTGTGTCTGTACTCAGAATGGGGCAAACCCACGATCGTAGACATGACTGATTTGGCTCTTTGTGCTGATCTTGACACGGCCAACTTCACCCAGAAGGTCTGCACCAATGCCACGGTTCTGCATAACTTGCTGGCCAATTTAGACAACACCTGGTTGCTGGCGCAGTGCTCTAACCTTACAGGAGCAGCAGGAGAAAAGGCAAATCTCATGGGTTTCCAGCCCTCTGAGCAGTGCCAATACTCTAGCTGGTCTATAGCACTCCCAGATGCCGCCCTTCTTGCCCTCTGTTGGGATTATGACCGGGCAAAATTCATCTCCGCAGTCTGCTTACAACCTGCCATGCTTGCTTTCATCTCTCAAGAGCCTTCCAGTCTTTGGGTAAACATGCTGTGTGGTTCGTATTCGTCTAACACCAACACAACCAATACGGTTCAACCCTGCATAGTGAAAGAGCTCATCGAGGGATTGAACTGGTCTTGCAATGTGGATCTGAGTGCAGCTTGTCAGCCAGGCAGCAGCCAGTTCGAGGGGTTGCAGGTTTTCTTCCGTTGTGGGTTAGAAGTTCTCCTTCCGAAAATGCATGAGGCAATGAGCACAGAAGCGGCCTCCACGATCAACCGGGCTACCAACGTGTTGGTTGTGGTGCTGCTTCTCCTGGAAGAGAATGGGATGACCACTCTGAGCGTGACTGATAACATTCGGCAAAATGTCCTGGAATCAGTGGCTGCCTTCCTCGAGAGGGAAAGGACCTTCAGCAATAAGCAACTCCTGCTACAATGCTTCGGGGTGAGTTATTTTCCTCTATACCTTCACAATTTGTCTAAAAGAGACCACATCCAAGATCTACTGTGATTTAGGCTGTAAGTATGAGTAGTATTTTAGGGTAATTAATCAAGTATATCCATTACCAGACACAGATATCTTGTGTAATTGACCCAAGGTGTAGCTTGTTGCTAACGGTGTACGGTGTCAATCCGATTGCTAATGAACATTTTACGTCTCCATTGCATGAAATATTAACAGTCTACTCTTTGAATTCTTGAAAATGTCAACACTTGAGCTATTATTTTATTTATTTACATGGTGATGTTGGCGTTGTACATTGTGGTCATCTGGTAGTGCAGCAACTGTAGGTTTGTCTGCAATCACCACACTTTCATTCAAGTGTGTGTTTGTGTGGTTTCAGAAAGTTCTAACCAGCCTGATGCAAACAGGACGAGACGTGACTGGTAACAATGACTTTTTTATCCAGGTTAGGCCTAATTTGCCATTCTTGGACCGTTTTCCACTCACCCAAATCTTGGGTTGCGTTATCTTGTAATCTCAAAATCCATTAGTACAAATTTACACTTTTACAGGAGTATTTCCAGATTCCTCTGGTCAGCCTTCGCAGCGTCCTCAGTTCAGTTGATATCACCACCGTGAGGCTCATTTTGCAGTTTTTAATGCGGAACCAGGCCAGTCTGCAGGTAATGCCTTGATAAGGTTTGCAGTTTGTGATATTTTGGAGTTTCCGCTTGAAATTCAAGATGTCTGTTGAGTGTGAACCTTCCTTTTTTGTAGCTCACTGACGAGTATTTGCATACAATGGTGTCCATGTTTCTTCAAATCCATCTGAGACTGGATACGACCCTGTTCCTTGAACTGGTCCCTCTCTTGAATCTGGCATCTCCAGAGGACATCATGTTGCTTCCTCCCCTGCAGAACATTGACTATGTGTAAGTGTTGAAAGAGGGAATTACACACAGACCACACACACACACACACACACACACTCTGGTATGTAATTTAGTCCGTGCCTTGACTTAATCTGTCCGGAAAACTGACCTGTGAAGCGTTCAAACGATCAGGGTGTGTAAACTATTAGATCTGGCATGGTGTAAAGTGTGTTATCATGCTGTTTCGACAAGATAACCCTGTTCTGCACAACGCAGGTTGTTGCTGAATGGACAAGCAGTTCAAAAACAACATAAATGTACTACGGTATTAAATATCTGAAGCACACAGATTATTTAATTCAAATAATCAAAGTTGCAGGTAGCTTGCTTTCGACTTTTTCACGCATGAATATGTGCCTCCATCCAATCTGACTTTCTCTTTCCCTCACCCTCAGATTGAACACCATCAACGGTATTATTAGCAACCTGTCCCTGGAGCAGCGACAGGCTTTTGGCTGGTGGTACGGACAGTCTGTTGGCGTGGTCAACTTGACGGCGGGTGGCTTGGACTTTGTCCAGAAAAGTGGCAACCTGATCGCCTACCTGCCGTTCACCAGCTTCCAGCGCCTCTCACCTGCTCAGGTAACAGCCACGTCAACTCGGCATGACACCTGAGATCTCCTGGCTCTCGGCCGTCCTCAGACACCCCTGCCTGTGTCTGTGTGCGTGTTGTCTGGGATTAATGTTCGTCACTGGTCAAGAGGTCTCTTTTGTGATGGGCATGCCTGGAAATCTGTTTTCAGTAGGTGAACGTAGAGCCTTGTGAGGTCACAAAGCAGTGAGTCAACTCCCAAGACTCTAAATTGGTGATATTTCCTGTTTCAAAATTCCCGGAGAGCCCAGATACCCTGCGGAAAAACCTCATTTCGGCCTCTTGTATCCACAATCTCGTTATTTTGGTCACTACCCACTGCTCATTACCATAGGTGAGGGTGGGAACAAAGATGGACCAATAGATTGAGAGCTTTGCTTTCTGGCTTAGTTCATTTTTAGCCAATTGGTGGACTAATAGTTTTGATCTGAACCACTGGATGGTAGTGGTCTAGTGGTTAGGATACTCACTTTGAACCGAGAGAGCGTGGGTTTGAATCCTACCTCCAGCACTATCGTCATTGGGTCCCTGAACAAGACCCTTAACCCTAAGATGCTCTCAGGAAAACTGACCCTGAAATTAGGGAAATAGAAGTCGCTCTGGATAAGAATGTCTGCTGAATGCAAATGTAACTGTAGTACCACAGTCAATCTCAGTCTCTGTCTTTGTGTTTTTCTTCAAAAGCTCTTGGACGGTCTGGACGTTCTACTAAAGAATGACTTGGGAACTCTGAAGCAACAGTTTATAGCCCAGAGCATCACTGGAGCATACAGAAACCTCACGGAAGGCCAGTTTAGAAGGTTTGCACCAAATAGAGTTGTCTGGGCTTTACTTCGTTATTGTATTTGATACAGTGCTTATTTAAAAATGTGGAACTTGGAATTCCCACTCTGAAAATGGAGTTCATGACCACAAATGGAGGAAAGTAAGCAGCAAATGACACCTAGTGAACCATTTTCCATTATCAGTTTAGGCACTCTGACCTGCAAGGCTAACCTGAGCAGCTTGCTAGTGTACGTAGGCACCAGCGTGATGCAAGTTATTCAGGAGAACATCAAGATGTGCCTTGCCCAGGGCATCGACGTCTCCAGCAGTATGGTAAGCATACAATTTTGACCAACCTTTTGGAGATTTTTGAGGTCCTTCTGAGCAGCACCACTTTTGTTTTTTGACAGATCTCCAGCCTGTTTATGAACTCCACCGAGCTCCAGTCTCCGGCCACTTTAAGTCCTCAGAAGATCTCTCAGCTCGCCTACTTCCTGCCTCTGCTGGGAGTCGACTTCCTGCAGCAGCTCACGCCGTCCCAGTTGCTGCCTTCGCTCAGCGTCCTGGCTTCAGTTCCCTTCACACCTGCACAGGTACGTTTCAAAACGGCAAGACCTCCAAAGACTGTTGGTAGTGTAACGGTTAGGGAGTTCGTGATTGAAAGTTCGCCGGTTCAAGTCCCGGACCGGTAAAGGTACCGCTGAGGTACTCATGAGCAAGGTACCATTCCCAAGCAGTGCTCTATCTACACGTTATCTTCCTTTTTTTTTAGCTATTTTACTTTTTCCTTTTGATACTCAAGTACATTTAGAAGCAAGCACTTCTATACTAAAAGTAAAACTACAAACAAAATGTTATTTCTAGCACAACAGGTGGTATTCTGTAGCTAAAAATAATGCAAAGACACTTGTAATGCAATAAAATCATTCTTGTACTTTTAATACTCAAGTGCATTAAGATGCACCTACTTCTGTGCTACAATTAAAAGTAAAACCCTAGCGTATTACAAATTTTAAAGTTTTTCTAGCTACAATTATTTTATTTTTACTTTAGAAACCTAAGTACATTTACTCACAAGTACTGTACTAAAAGTAAAAGTACAACCTTCTTATTTCTAACTAGGAGAGTCGACACAATGTAGCTTAAAATGATAATTGTGTACTTGTACTTTCAATCTTCAAGCACATTTAGGCACACTACTTAACTCAAATAAGAATTTAAGTGGCGTAAGTTCTACTTTTAGTAGAACAAATTAGCTATATGTTGCTCTCATTTGACTACAGTATGTATTTAATGACTAACAAATCTCAAATTTGATCCACAAGGTAACGTTCTTAAGCCTGAGAATTTGGGCCCATCAACATGCTTAAGTTGCAAAAATCCACTAAGACAGGGGTAAGACGTCGTTTGGTGAGGTGGCAGCCCCTTAGGCTGGGGGAACAGGTGGGAAGTTGGTTTTGGCAAACTGATCCAGGCGAGACGTGAGGGGAGGAGACGTTATGCACCAGTAGAAGCCTTTGTTTAGGCTCGCATGACCGGGCACGGGGTCTAGAAAGCTCGACATGTGGCTCTCCTTGGCCATAAGGTCAGCAGAGTGGAGACAAGAGAGCGACGACTCAATTAGACCTTTTGATTGGCATCTGACTTAAGTACTTGAGAAACAATCGCAGGTGGAACTTGGGAACGGGGTCTTTTTCCCGTGTTATTTAAAAAATGAATGTCTAACTCGCATTTTATTTTTGTTTTTTCTTGCAGGCGGCTGTGATTATGGACAAGGTGTCTCCAAGCTTGAATGTGAGTCGCATTTTTGTTGTGTACTGACCCACACAAATGGGCCTCATTCCCCAATGCCTTTTGTTAAATTTGAATTCTAAATTGATCCATCGTTTTCCCTCCATGGATGCGTCTGTTAAAAGACCGACATGTGACGTGACACAGAACAAGGCGAAATTATCCTTTGTGTGCCGACTTGTGAATGATTTAAAGGCCAAAACGGTTGCTTGCATCCATCAATATCATGGAAAATTGAACATGCAGACTGATGGAATGTGGAGGCTTGTTTCTCTACAGGTCCAGTGTAATTCCGTTGTGTTTTCATGTCTTTGTAGCTGTCCGTGCCTAGTCCAGGAGCTTTATCCAAGTTGGGCTCATTGCTCAGCGGGATTAAGATGGAGACGGTTTGGGGTTTGCCCACCGACAGCTTGTTAACGGCGTTAGCCAACTACAGTCAGTACGGCCCCAATTTAACCCCTCACCAGGCCAGCGGCATCGTCTCAAAACTCTGGGTGAGAAGCTACACTTGTTTACCTGAAACTCTTCTTAACGCCTCACAACTTGCTATCACTGGGGCAGTTGGTAACGTAACGGTCAGCGAGTCGCGGGTTGAAGTCCAGGACAGGTAAAGGCACCACTGAGGTACCAAGAAGAGATGCTTCTTCACGGATGGGTCACATTTGGTTGCGGTGCTCTGTGTGCTATGCTGTGTTCACAACGACAAATATTGACTTCACTAGACGCTGTTGCGAATGTTTAGGGTTCTCCAATGGTGGTCGCATGGTTGGACAAGGTGGCACCTCTGCTCTCAAACACACCCCTGCTCTGTGTGATTGGACGAGCTCCACTCCTGCTGTCCAATGGCACGGCTCCTTATGCACGTGTTTGGAATACACAGCAGGTATGTACACCCACACACCCAAACTTCATATTAAACAGACATAGCAACTGCACTTCAGACTTGTGAAGCTAAGCAGGTTTGGTCTTGACCAGTAATTGAATGTGAGACCAACTAGGGAATTTTTCGAGTATTGTTAATTTAAGCAAGGGGGTGTTGAAATTAATCAGATAACTGATGCATCGCAATACAGCCGTGGACGATTCTGTGTTGATGCAGTGGCAGGCCATAATCGATTATATCATAATGACATAATGACTTGGTGGGTTTCTTGCTGCAGTGTTAAAAATTCTAGAAGAACATCCCGGTAATAACTAGGACTGCGCGATTAATTGAATGTTGATTCACAATCTCGATTCACACGTTTACAATTTCATTTGTAATTTATGGCGATTCACACTTGGCCCACTTGGTGCCGGTAATGCGCTTTTTAGTGCTTTTTTTGCCAACTGGCATAAAACCCTACTGAGACAGAAGAAAAGCAAAATGAACGCCAATAGAGTTGACTGAGTGCCCAAAAACACAAGTGCTGTATGTTTTTTTTGTATGTTTTTTTTTTATTATTATGTTAATTTATTAAAGTTCTATTATTTATATTCAATAGATTTTAAGTTATTTACTTTTAAGGGTCTAAAATAAGGAAAAGACCAACTTTCAAGTGCTGTGTAAATTTTTTATTGTTGAAAGTCATTGCCGAAAGCACTTTATTTTTTACTTTAGTGCACTAAATGTTTTTGGTGAAAGAAGAAGAATTGTTTGAGAGAATCGTGATCTCAATTCACATGGAGAAAAAATGTGATTCACATTTTAGCCAGAATTGTCCAGCCCTAGTAATAACAATGGGCTGCCCGATTCGCGATCCATGACCAATTGGCATGCAATGCGAAGTAATGTAGAAAAATTGACGGGGTCCATCCAGAAATCACAACAAATTGAATCGATGACATGATAATCGTAATTGAATCGAATCGTGAGTCCAGTCAAAGTCGAGACCACAGTTACTGTATACTTCCAGTGCAGATGTAAAGCTTTACCAAAGCACCACTTTGAGGTAGTTGATAGCGTAACGGTTAGAGAGTTGGCCCCATGATCGTAGGATCACCGGTTCAAATCCTGGACTGGTAAAGGTACTGGTGAGGTACTATGAGCAAGGTACCGTCCCAGTGCACTCCAGATCTCTAATTGGTGAATCCTCTTCAGCACCTTGAAGGTGGAGCTGCACGTTTGTGGTGGTGGTGGTGACACTGGAGAAACATTGCGTCCACACCCCTACCACAATACCGCAAGTGTCCACAGCTAATTAAGCTGAATTATTAATGTTGGCACAGAACGTCCCTTCTTTGTGCCGCCTCTGATGCTGATGCAAACCTCTTTGACATTTGTGCCCGGCCAAAAAGGGATAAACAGGGATCATTTTGGGGGTTGAATAAGGTTGTGTTCGGAAACATTATATTATTTGAGTTGCTGAAGTGGACATTGTTCATCATGTCTGAGAGCAACAACTGCTGATTCTACGTTTGAGAGGGAAACTTTGGTGGAATTTTCACAAAAGAGGCGTTTCCGTGGTTAACTAGTTCTATCATCCAAGGAACACACCTGCTTCTCTTTAGATGACCAAATCTGGACTGGTAGCTGGCCAAAAAAACGCAAACAAAAGTTACTTCTGTAAAAAGGATTTATAAGGGAACCATAATTGCTTGTGTTTTCTTACTTTTTTTCTCAGGATATTTGCATAATTATTCATAGAAGTTGAACAGTAAATTCAGATTTTTCTTCTTTGGTCTCCTCCAGGCCAAAACCCTCTTCAATGTGGCGACAACTACCATCAAAACCATTTCAGTTCAGCAGTTCACGTAAGTGTCGTCGTTTCGTCATCGTAAATTAAATCCAGATTTTTTGCGTATTTTCCATGATATATGTCCATGATCATTTTCCATTTCACCGTAAACTCTTCAGCTCTTTGGGAACGGTGGCTCAAGGTGTGAGTTGTAAAGATCTGACAAAGCTCTTCGAGGCGTATTCATCTGTATCGTCCATGCGGGACATTTTGAGACTTCTGCGGGAGCAGCCGGTGCTACTCCATCCGTCACTGGTACGTTCACTAAACTGCAAACTTACGTCATACTGCGGCGCTACCTGTAATTTACTTTTGGAGACTTCGGCTGAATCCCATTTCAACCCTTAGCGTCCCGTTTCTCATTTAGACACATGGGTCAAACAAAGGTTTTTCTGGAGGTTCACTCCAAAGAAGGGGTTAGGAGATATTTCCCAGAATGACCTGCGAAAAACTATCAGCAACACGACTGCAGGACTAAAAGAGACACACAAATGTACGTGATTTCTCCGTTAATAAAGAATAATTTGACTGTTTTTCAGCCTTAGAGCCGGGATATACTTGATGCTATGTGATGCGTACGGTTGCGGACGCTGCTACTCTGTAAAAGTGTCCAGCCCACCATAAATTGACAGAAGAAGAGGAAGATGTCGAAGGCGGCAGTGCAAGAAAACGCTGGCCGGTTTTGCTTTGAAATGAGGGAAGAAAGATGTTGAAGATAAAAATTGTTTGCGTTCTGATGATACGAAGGTGCAACAAAGACGGCGAAACCGTGCAGCCATGCTGATGTCATGTACCAAAACTTGAACACACTGTCATCCCAGTTTTTGCTGCTTCTGCAGCTTGCCCACGCATCGCGTTAATTTCTGAAGCTGTGTTCAACAGACCCATCAAAAGAACGCTGGGAGCGCGTGGCGGCCGTGATACGTGCACGTAAGTGTTCTGAGTGTATCCCGGCCATTATGGCTGTATTACGCCACAGAATAAAAATCGCTAGTGTGGTGTTGCCGCTATTATACATCCAGCAAAAGCATGTTGCGTCTGCCTGCATAAAATTCACAGATGACGTATCACGATCTTAAAGTGGTGTCCCATTTCATAGGGTTAGACCAACCACTCAAAAGCAAGGGGTAGGGCCAAAGGGGTGAAATGGGACTCAGCCCCCAGAGGTGTTGTCTGTTATCATACAAACAGGTCTCAAAGATAGATGCACTTTAGAGTGTTTATCCAACGTTAGACAGCTTAATGGCGTTAATCGTTTTCGTCTTCTTTGCTTTCCAGAAAAAATGTGTGATTGACGCTTTGTACGAATTCGACTTCTCCGTGCTGCTTGAGGACATGGGCTCTCAGATCGCTCTTTCGTTTCAGTATGTTGTTTTTATCGTCCTTCTTAACCGCCATGATTAAAATCCTAAATGATGCCTCACTTGATTTGTACGGAGTCCATTTGCTGTGTCTTATTCTGCAATATCATCGCTTGGCAGGATGAGCACTATCAAGAAGTTCCCTGTTTCAATGATGGACACCCTGAGGAGAATGATTGTGCAGGAGCCAGAGTATTTCCTTGCCATGCCCAAGACCAAGCAGGCCATCCTGGTGGACAAAATAGTCCAGCGGCTGGTCAGTATATAATGAATAAACTCAATATAAAGGGCTGTAACGATGGACAAGACCAAAAACTGACAGGCAGGAGTAAGCTCCAAGACCATAATATCCTCACGACCACTTTTGATTCCTACAGAACATGCACACCGGCGCATATTCTGAGGAGGAATTCCGCTCACTGGGCGTGATGGCGACGTTCGTGGTGGATGAGGTTTTCATTCAACTGGACCGGACCTTCTTTGTGGACAATATGGAGTTCCTTCAAGGCTTCTGCTTTGATGGCAGCAAAAGAGGCATGGTGGCCTCCATGCTGCAGGAGACCAGAACTTTTGGGTAAGCTTTAATTCGGGTACCAGGTGCTTTTAGGTCTGCTTGAGGTCTTAGAACTTTGAATCTATTGATGATCGTTGAGTCATTTGTTTATTTATTCATTTTGCTACTTCTACAAAGGCCTGTCCAAAACTGGACAGCAACGACACTGAATCAAGTGGACCGGTTCCTGTTCTTCCTGAGCGAGAGTACCATCCAGCTGATTCCACCGGTAGGCCACAATCGTCATGTTATTTAGTAATGTGTGGTCTAGATCCCAACATGTGCTTTGACCATGACCATGACCAGGTTTAGGAACATAGTTCTAGGTTCTTAGATCATCACAGCATCACTAGCGGAACGTTTTACCTTCACCCACATCTTATGTCAAAGGTCCTGACTCATTCGGTGACTTCCGCCCGCTCCTGAAGCAACATGACTCCTTGAGTCACTCTGACAAGTACTGCAGATTAGCCTTTTACATCTGATCTGACACTCTCCTCTAAGTGTGTGTGTGTGTGTGTGTGTGTGTGCGCGCGCAGGTGCTGATGAGTCAGGAGCGTGTGGAGCGGCTGTTCAGCAGCCAGCAGCAGTGGGAGAGGGGTCGTGTCGGTTCTCTGTGTGAACCCGGGAGCTCGGCTCTCTTCTCCACGCAGCAGTTTGTGCTTCAGTTCTTCTTGGGATTTCTCAAGCCGGGACGTGGTGGGTGTCTGGCGGGTTAAGACGGCTGACCAAAAACCAAAGCCTAGCTGCAGTTACTTAGTTCCTGCTTATTATTACTGAAAAAAATATATATATATTAACAATTTATACTATTACTATAAAGTATTTGTTTATTAGAACATCCAATTTTAGGAGTAAAACTCTCTGCGTATTCCACTGAAGCTGATTAAGTTATTATTATTATTATTATTATTATTATTATTATTATTATTATTATTATTATTTGTTTTGAATACTTGTTTATTAAGCATTCTTATTATTCTATATTGTTATTAGCAATAAATTGTACAATGAAGGCCCGATTGTAAATAATGTTATAAATATAAATAATGTAATAACTTCAGTACTAGGTGAAACTCTCTACTATTTTATTTGTATATTTGTTTTTATATCACTAGTTCACTGTCACTTTTTGACATTAATTTTGCCTCCATAAATCAGTTTTTTAAAATGCCTCATTAAGTGTGTATATTAGGCACGTCTTTCCTCTAAAATAAAAACAACTCTCTCTCTCTCTCTCTCACAGCCACTCAGCCTGACCCTGACAAAGCGAGAGCCCACCTGACACACGGCTCTGCAGCTCCGTCGGTGGGCAGCCCACTGACATGCCTCTGCAGTCTCCTGCAGATGCCTGGAGCTCATCGGCCAGGACTCTCTCTTCAGCCCCATCCAGCTTTCACTGCTGCTCCGCAAGACCAAAGATGTAACCACTTCCTCTCTTTAACATTAACACTTTGTAGCCTGGGTTTTGCTTTCCTAAAAAAGATGCATTTCATCCTCTGCCACGCGTTCAAGTTACAGACAGTGGTGTAGACTATCTCCAGGTCAGCCGTTGATCTTTTCTGTGTGGAATTTGCATGCTCTCCCTGTGTTTCATGTGGGTTTCCGCCGGGCTCCCCGTTTCTTCCCCACAGTCCAAAATCATGAACTATAGCAGTGGTCCCCAAATGGAGGCCCGCGGGCCAGATCCAGCCCGAGCAGAGACATATCTGCCCCTCACGCCACACAAACAAACGAAACAACCTGTGCGCCCCCACGGCTATTGGCAGGATTAGCTTATATCTCCCCACATCAGTGGTTGACATTCCTGAATACAAGAGAGGAAATCTTTAACGAGCAACAGTTGCATAACAGACTTCAACTTATTGGACATTATGGTATTCTGGGCCAGTCTGTATGTGAAATTTTGTACACAAAAGGTTACTTGCCCTGTAGGAGTTCTGTTGGGATTAAGTATTTCAGAGACAATTGTCTTGATTGAATACTAAGTAAAGTAGTAAAGATATATTTAACCAAAACATAAAAGTATTTTATTATTAAGGCAAGTACTTGAGTCAAAGTATAGTATTTTCATTTCCTATTTTCCAAAATATGATGCAATTTCAAATTCCCAGGAAAGAATGGAAGACTCAGACTGGGCCACAAATCAGCACATTACGTTGGCTCCAAAAGAATAGATCGTGAATAGACTGTCATTGTGTCGTCTGCTTATAGGTGTACGGTGCTGTTTCCTCCTTCACTTCGTCCATTACTTCTCAGCTTGGCTACATTGCTACACAGCTGTCAGCGGACGAACTGGCTTCGCTCAAGCTGTCGGAAATTTGTGCCGTCTCAACTCTGGGAGCGGTGAACACCTGGACGAGAAAGCAGGTAACTTGTCGTTAATAGTTACTTACTTTCCCGAATATTTAACCCCTATAATAATAATTGTTCTTTTAATTTTACAGCTGGGAGTGTTGTTCTCCACCATTCTAACTCCACTGGGCAGTCCCCAGCCAGCTGGGACTCCAGCCTTTGTTGCCATGGGATACATCGCTATGGATTCCATGTTCCTGTCATCCGCAGTCTTAATGGTAGTTTGGGAGACTCAAATGCAGACAGTTGAAAACTTAGCTAATTCTATGATTATTCTGTTCGCTTGGTTCCATCAGACCAAGACACCATGTAAATCAAATTTTTATGTTTTCGTAGTAAGCAGTGCTGTGGCTTGGCCATTTGAACCTTTCCTGCTCAGAAGAGCAAATTTCAGGCCAGAGATCACGCTGTTCAGCCAGAGTCTGTGTTCGGACCCACCAAAGCTTCCCTGGGGTCCAGAGGCTCGCTGAGATCACTGCTGTGCACAAGCATTTAAACCAATGTCGCCAGGGTCATTGAAGTTTTTATGCAGCAACATCTGATATTCCTATAATGCGTCTTTCATCTGTAAAGCTAAGCCCGAAGACATGGGCTATGTCAGTCGGTGAAGGAGCAGATCGGCGGGATCACCCTTCTGCCATCTTCTCTCATTCCAGCCAAAAAGTTTGCAGTGAGTACCCAAAGAAACTCTTTCTCCAGCTTCTGCTGTTTAACAGACTTGATTTTTCTGTGCTGTCAGCCCACAGGTTGTGTTTAACCAGTCCCAGAGCCAGGCGTTCTCATTTAGCAGGCCGCCGCCACACAAGTGCCCAGCGCTTGCAGCGCCGAGTTCAGTACAGGAGACCGCCCTCTCCATAGTGCTCAGCCCCATGGAGGACAAACCTGTGGATTTCAGAGGTATTTGGATTTTCAGCAACCATCACGTTGCTAGAACCTTTGTTCCAACTCTAAAACATAGTGGGCTATAGTGGCGCAAGTGCTTAGGACACACATTTCTTTTTTATATCTTCTACACTGCTCTCATGGACTCTGTCCCAGATTGTTTGTTTTTCCCCCATAAATCTAACATAAATTCAATTTTGACACTTTTAATCAGACAGCCACAAAATCTACGTGCATCTCCAGGGTCTGTGGGAATCTTTGGCATAAGCTTACACTCAGCAATTGGCCTTTTTTTCATTCTTTTTTTTCTGTCATTTATATTTCCCATTCTGTTTTCTCCCATAAAGAATACACAGGTGACGTTGCAGAAGATTGAAAGCAGTCAGTGCATTTATTACCATACAACACATGAATAAATATTATAGCTCTATTATGAACTCTAAGTAATGTTTAACGACATTTAACAAATAATATGAATGTATGTCAGAACCTGGCCAGCAGGTCGCTTTGGAGTAGCAACACGTGTCTGTCTGCCTCAGTAGTGCTGGTGGATGATGTTAATGCTTCTCTTCAGTCAGCCTTTTCTGAGGAAGTACGAGATTTTAGCGCTTGTTCATTTTCTTAAAGTAATAATTAATCAGCAACTTTGTGATGATCGATATAAGAACTGTTTTGTGAATAATGTGCTGAAAAATGCTGTCAATCATAGTAATTCAGATGTGTTGGCCTATTCCCATATCGCATAAGCTAAATCATGTGTTGTTACCTAAAGACTGGCTTAAGGCTTCACATTGTTCGTTTTATCTGTTTATATAGAAGTGATGTACTTTTTATGGACAGGAAAATGTTGTAAAATGATATGTTGGCTTTTAATCATTTATTTATCAAATGCACTTCTCACGAACTTGTTACGATTTATTGCAGCAAGCATGATACATTCATTTATTACTTTATATTTATGTATTTCACTTGAACACAGGAACAATATTTGAAGCTACCAGCATGTCTAATACCTTTTTGCTTGGACTACAGTAATATTTCACTAAATTAATAAAACTTCAGAATAGTAGCATTTGTTAAGCCTATTTGTGCTCTTTTCTCTTTTCTTGTTTCCTGCCCTCTCTCTCTCCTCAGTCTCTCCCTCCTCTATCTCAATTTCTTTTTTCTGTCTTTCCCTGCCTCCATCACTTCATCTCTCTCTCTGTTTCTCTACCCCACTTCTCTCCACCATCTCAAATCTCTTCACACTGCATTTATCTCACTTCCATCACTCATCTCTGTCTTTCTGCCCTTACTCTTCCATTCTCTAATTTCTATTATTACTTCACTCTCTGTTTCTCTCTTTCACTTTCTCCTCCCCGTTATTTTTATCTTTTCTCGCCCCACATTCTCTCTTCACCTCCTCCTCTATCTCTCTCCTCCTTGTCCCCAATATATTTATGTAGGACAGCAATGAAAAAGGTATTTGAATGAATTAACGACCGCAGACTTTGGTGAACTGGCCGGGAATCGCGGGCAGTGCACGGCGCATCTTATCGCGAGGGTGCCACACGGCCGCGTTTGAACTGGCGCGCCCTGTCCTCCCGTTCATACGCAGCAACCACGCTGTATGTGAGGCGCTATGCTTTTACCAGCTAACTTAGTTTGACAACCCGGCACACGGTCGAGATGGCGGATTCTGATTCTGGGGTGAGAGCTCATTTAATACTGCGTTTATTTTAAAGGTTATAGAACTGCATTTAAAAAAAATCTTCTTTTTTTTAGACGCGGACAACTTCGAGCCCGATGAGCCCGTCAAGCAAGCGACTGGGCTTCAAGACAGATGGGAAGGCGAGGACGAGGAAGATACCGTAAAGGTGTGTCTAAAAAATTTGCTAGTTTTGGAGAATTAGGACTAACTTGATCTTGGTTTTGAGGTCATTTACTGGATGTATGTGCGGAACAGAACGCCTGCTGAATATCATAGATAAGCTAGCCATTCTTGGCCAGTGGTACAATTTACAAACGGCTAGGAATCATATTCCGAATATAACCAGAAATTAAAAGGGTGTTAGGTAGTATGTCAACGCCGGTTCTTCAAGTTAAGTTTCCCATCAGGCATGGTGTGGCGCGTAAATATTCAGGTTTTGTCACAATAGCATTGTAAGCCAATATAGTAGCGTGTTGCTTCCTATTGTTTGGCAGCAAAGAGTCAATGTGGCTAAAGTTGGACAGCCAATGTTTAGTGTGAGCGCTGAGAGATTAGACATAAACAAGGATGTTAATTATGAGAACAAAGTATTGATTACTGACTGGCTGCCCCAGACCTCATTGTAGTTTGATGTCAGATGTATATTATGGTAAAAATCTTAAGATCAAATTATGGTACAACCTGGTTCTTTTGTATGAAGGCTTCATTTAACTTGAACCCTGTTGTTAGTTGCTTAAAGTGAAATAACGCCAGTGTACGTAAACATGTAATAGGCTATCGAAATCTACATCAGCCCAGCTCATTCATCACAAGTGATTTAGATGGGTTAGCTAAGCGAGTTATATGAAAAGGTTACGTGTCTAAACTTTTTCGTGTTGGTATTTAGTAATAGCGATCCATATTTGCGGGCCAAAAATAAGCGTCACGTCTGCGGTGGGCAAGTTTTAAATAATCTTTAATAGTAATAGTAATAAATAATAATAGTCTTCGGTGCAGCAAGCTACTTTTCCGTAACGATGGCCTCTTAGAACTCTCCATTCGAGTAACAGACGAGGTGACAGGTCAAAAGAAGCAATAGTGTAGTTAGCGGTTACGTTGCTAGACGTAATACGAATAAAGGAGTGAAATGGAAGTGGTCATGATTTTCAAACAGACTAAACTTTTTCTTGGCGTCCCTTGAGATGACTACAACGTTGTCATTTGACTGAGACTTTGCCAGCAACGAGCTTTTGGTACGAGGAAGTTGCAACGGGGAAGCCAGAGTTTGAGCGTACTTAGTCTTGTTAGGATCTCTTAGTGGGGGCCTTCACTTTTAGAGTTTGGGGACGATAAGTTGCCTATTTTTCTGTAGAGTTAATGACGTTTTGTATATAATTCAGGACCAAAACAGTGGTAATATGTTTTTTTTTGGCGTTGCGCAAAACATGACAGGGTGTGATGTAGAGGTATCATTGGGTCCTGTAAGAAGATCCAATATTGGAGCTCTTTCTTCGTCTTTGAATGATCTCAGCCTGTGCCTTTCATAAAAGCTGAATTCCACTCACACTTTAAAGCATTTTTAGAGTTGAGCTGAGGGCTAAAATATCATAAAACTAACTTGTTCTATGACCTTTTAAAGTAAGATTAGTTGTTGGGGGAAAACCTGACAGATTTTAACTTTTCCAACTAAGGGTCTCTCATGGGTCGGTTTTACATCTGCCACCTGTCTGGTTAATTTTTGCTGCTAAATGTTTGACTACAATATATCTGACTGGGAAATACATTCAACATTCTGTTCCAACTCCAACTCGTATATTTAGTCTTTCACCGTTCTTTTCTTTTGTTTTTATAGTATCCCACGGAAACTCTGATACCGCTAAAAACCAAAACAAACGATAATATTTTTATGTTATTGGTAACTGAACTGGGCTTAGCCGCGTTTGTCAGGGTTCTTCAGATCCAGAACACTCTTAACAGAAACAGTTCCCTTTGCTACATGTGGTTTACCAGTGGTCTTGTTTTCCACACAATAGCGTTGTTTTTATTGTTGCACAACCATGTTTACTCGGTTCGTGTGGCTTTCAGCAGCCCCCCTCTCTGCTTCTTTTCTTTGTGTGTGTGTGATATAGATATAGGAGAAAAATCATTTTGGGGTGGCTCTCTTTTCTTCCATAAATCACATCAATGATACTATGTGTATATGCTAATAAAGCAGTAAAAACATTTAACAAAAAGTTCAAAATAATTTCACTTGTGTATTATTAGTTATTAATTCTGCTGTCCTCTTCTGATACACAAGATTCAAGTTCTTAGTCCAATACTTTAATTTTGATTTCTTCCATGCCAAACACATTTATTACAATTCATATTAGCCTAAAAGATTGTTTCTTAATTGATGAGTTGTACTGAGAATCAGAGAGGTCACTAAAATGTTCTAAAAAATGCAGTTTTAATATTTGGAATACACAAAGCATACTCCATTATTTATTGACATTTGTTTTTTTATTGAAGGAGTATTTTCTGTTTAATGGTGACAACTGGGATGACGTAAGACGAGGAAGAACAGAAGGAGGAAGAGAAGAAACCAGGTGCTACTTTATACTAAACTGATAATGAGAAACAATATATAAAAATATTTTTGATTTGTAGTTTTGAGGAGATTCTTTAGATGGATGATTCGCGTAGAGGTTATTTATTTGGCAATGACACTAAATTGCCAACTTGTGTTTTCGCCTTTAAATCAGTGCTGTTTGCTACAGAAGAAAATTACTTTTAAAAAATCAAAGAGAAGGAGTTAGAACTAGGAAGAAGCAAGAAGAGCTTGAGAATAGTGAGAGTTCTGGATTATGAAAGAGGTATTTATCATCTGATAGGTAGTTTTTTAACACATGCAATCACTCAGTAGTTTCTTTAAAGGTCTGTTATCTCAGAAATTATCTGTGTAAATTTATTGATCTCTGATGTGAGTCTGAGTAAAATTCCTGATCCAGGATCAGGATATGATGAGCACAGGTGGTTGGGGTCATAGAATCTACTGAAGATCTTAGTTTGTCCGCCAACGCGCGTGACACTGACCACCCGCAGAGTTCTAGCTGACTGAGTTCTTGGAGGAAGCATTTATCAGCTTGATTTTGAACTTCCTTATTCATGTTTAAACAGATACAGCAGACTGAGGCTAAAACCGAGCTGACAGCTGAAGAGCAGGCGGCAGAGAAATTACGTTTACAGAAGTTGCAGGAGGAGTCAGACCTAGCGCTGGCCCGGGAAGCTTTGTAGGCTGGACCCACAATGTGCTTAATTTATACACATAATAGTATGTTTTTAACCTTTATATATATATATTATATATATATATATATATATATATATAGCCCAATTGGTTTGGGATTGATTTACTGTAGTCAGGTCTTGATGACTATTTTGATGACAAGTCTATTTTTTGTTATTGAACTTCTTCACAGGTGTTGACGCAGCTGCTACCACAAATAGTGCCTCCGGAATCGAAGCCATGTGTCCATCGACTAGAGATGACTTTGTAGTTTTTGAAAAATTGCTGAAAGACAAGATATCACAGTTTGAAAAGTCAGTGCATTATTCCAGCTTTTTGGAGTCGCTGTTTCGGGAGCTTTGCCTTTCATGTAAGTAGAACGGAAGTTTCTTTAATTTAGATGTATTGACTGACTATTTGCATTTTAAGTTTTACATGTTGGCGAGCTGAAAAGAAATTATATGAATTGGTTTTTAACAGTGGAAGTAGAAGACTTAAAGAAAATCAGCAATTCCATCTCGGTTCTACTCAGTGAAAAACAGAAGCAGGAAAAGGTAAGTTTAAAAAAATGATTTTTAAAAACCTGACAAAGTTTTGAACAAAATTGTCATTTTTGGAGCCTTTGGGCTCAAAACATTAAAAGAAATTCTTTTGTGGAAATTTTTAATAAACAATTTAAGTAAATTAAATCTTAATTTTACCAAAACAGATAAATTCTTCTGAAATCATGGTACAATAGTATATCATGCTATTATTTAAATGCATTAAATATTTAATTATAGGGACAGCTGTAATCCTTTGTTTTTGCAGCGCAAAGAACCTGCATTTGATTAATATTCACTAATACTTAAGTCTTACAAAATCCAGTGTCTTATTTTGTCGTTAAGAGAACAAATCAATCGTATTTTCTTCCCCTCTATCAGGAAAAAGCCAAAGGCACCAAGAAAAAGAAGAAGAACGTTCTGGCCGGCGGCGGTTTAAAAGCAAAAATGAGAGACGACCTGGACGATTACGGAGACTTCGGTGGCAACTACAACGACTACGATGACTTCATGTGACGAAGGCTAAACCCCTCCCCCGCCTTCCTCCTCCAATCTCTTGGCCTAACCCTTCTGTTAGCCCTCTGTGCCCTGCCCCCTACCACCTTCACCCCTGTTCTCACACACACACACACACCTACACACATCAGTGCCATCCTGGAGTAAACTGAACACTGTGTCAGCCATTAACTTTTGCTTCAGTGGTCAAAACAACTCTTAGCGAAGCTGCTATCACCAGTTTTTGGTGACGGAACGAAGAAAAAAATATATATATCGAGAAAAAGAATTGCCTTGTATTTTCGACTCTGTCTCCAGCAAAGACTTTAGGATCCGAGACGTTGTTGTTGCACAAGTGTCTTCTCTAAATTGGGCATAAATAGGAATTTTTTTACAATGCCTTATAGACCACATTGTAACGAGAGAAAAAAACGAAAATGAAATCATGGTTATTATTTTTTGGTTTGAACCGAAGTGGCTGAGTTAACGTCTGTGCAATTTTTATTCACCTAGAAACTCAAATTGATATTCTATGCAAAAGCAGTTGTATACAGAATGTCTAAATTTCTAAGCATGAATATTTTACATTTCTGGTGGATTTTTTGTTGCTCCCTCCTGCAGAACGGTGAGAGATCGATATTTTTTAAAATGACACTTGTCAACATCATCAGATGCAAATCGATTCAGCTTTTATATGCAGATATACGTCTGGTAAGGAGCACTGAGAGCAGACACTACATGAGGAGCAGGAGGTATGCTTAACAAAACAAAAATAATGTAACATTGCAAAAGTGTTTCCTCCGAGCTGTTAAATTGTCATGGATATCAGTGATGGTTTTTTCAAAACAAAGTATTTTTCCTCTCTTTTAACAGTTGCTCTCATGCTGGTAGGCTTCAGTTACTACTAACACAGGGATGTGGGGCTCAGCTCTGCGAGTATAGCTTCTGCAAGCTTGTATCAAGTAAGAAAAAAGCTCACGGGCCGGACGGACTCGGTGTATCGGCTCAGCGGTGACGAATTTGAGGTTTTTTGTTGGAACATTCTAACCTTTGAAAAAACAAATACTTTGCAATGTTTAAAATCTGGTCCATAACACATGAAATGACATGATTTCTGCAGTGTTTTTTAAAGGATCTAATTTAATAAAATGATGGGTCAAAAAGGAAATTTATTGTCGGTGGTTTTACAAAATTCAATTTTAAGCAACTCGTGAACACGAATCCTACACATGAAAATTTGTATTTATTTGGGTGATAAATGCTGTTTATGAAATAAATATCTTGTTATTTACAACTTCAAGTATTATATGTTAATCACAGTACAAGAAAGAAAGAATATGAACAAACTAAAAAAAGATTTAAGACCTGGGAGGTTGACATTTACTGCGTATAAAAAGGTGTAAAAACTACTGCAATTCTTAATGTTACTGGAATTTTTTCCTTTACATGACCAAGCGCTGTCACAAAGTGGTGCTGACGCTTCTTTAAACCTAATTGACATTTTTAGGCTAGATCATTGTATAGATGCTCCACAACTTGAATCATTTCCGGCTTCAAGCCGTGGTCTGAGAGTTGCGTTTTTTGGGATTGCGGGTTCTTCTTGTGTTGTCACGAACCGCTGAGTTGTCTCCCCTCTGCTTCCTGTTGCCTCGTCCCGGTCGAGAGCTCCCTGCCGCGACCTGACCTATGGAGTTTTGTAGCTGCTGGAAAACGCTCTGCCTGGTGACCTCCTTGTCGCCACAAGTGAAGGTCAGCGCCACGCCTTCGTTGATTTTCATGACCCGCGAGGTGCCGTCCGATGTGCCGTCGAAGCAGCGCCCAAGTGCCATCTCCTTAGCCGTACGAGGGTCTTGGTCGGTGACCGTGTAGATGCCGTAGTTATGTCCGAGAGGGTCCAATGGGGCGAGCATGGTGAACTCGTTGGTGTCGTTGTTGACTGCCAGCGGTAGGTGGTTGACCAAGTATTCTTGCAGCATGCTGTTGACGCTCTCCCGCTTGCAGCTTCCTTGAGGAATCACCTTCACAAGGGTGCGGTCGACCCTGTCCTGGTCGTACAGCATTCCGCTGCATTTGAACTCTAAACAGACTGCGGAGATGGTCGTCTGGTCCATGTCACGGATGCTTCGAGTGTCTCGGATGCCGTACAGGCGGCCGACGGTTCTCGGATGTGTGCCTCCCATGTTGCGAGAACGGACGTTGATCTCATGTGGAGCGTTGATTTTGACCTTGATGTAGCAAGCTCTGTATTCCATGGGCTTCGGCCACCAGCTCAAATAGTCTTCGGTCCAACTCATGGGATCGTCCTCGTTGAAAGGGACTGTGTTGTAGTCGTAGCGATCTCCCTCCACTCTAGAAAAGCGGAAATGAGGAGCGCTGAACGGCGCTTCCTCGCACTCCTTCAGCTTTTCGAAGGGGTAAATTGGGCCGTTTGCTTCTTCAGCAGTGTTCAGACTTGGTTTGGCCACGTTGATGCTGAATGCAGTTTTCTTTAGTCTGGCGTCATCGTGGTCTGTACGCCTGTAGTTCATTCTGTTCAGGTAAGGCTGGGGTACGCCGATGGTGTTGGGATTCAACTTGGGAGACGAAGCTACTGCCTCCAGTTCCTCTCCTCCGAGGTTGGCCATGACATAAGCAGAATATGCGTCAGCTCTCTGGTCGTCACAGAAGGCAGGAAGACATGCGCCGTTGGTGCCCGTTATAACGCTGTCGAACCTGCCCCATGCGCGAGGATTGGTGGAGTAACCGGCCACAGGTTCCATGTTGATCAGGGTCATCACAGCACCCTCAACCTGCTCGCTAGGCATGAAGCGCTCACTTCGGAAGGCGCGGACTTTAACGTAACATCTCCTGTTCTCAGGCACGTCCAAGTTAAACAGCCTCCTTTCACGTATTTCCATGTTTCCGACAAGGAAAGTCCTTTCTTCTCGCTTTCCCCTTTGCTTTTTCTCGGCATGGAACTGTCCCTCCTCCTCCCACAATCCAGTCTCGGGATTTAGGGACCACAGCTTCATTGCCTGCAGGTGTTCGGGAATCTTGACTTGGTTTGCGTCAAGATGGACTTTAACCTCTCCAGCGTTTAGTGACTCGCCACTGTCCTCATCCCTGAAGTCGACCGAGAACATACCATACGTCCTCAAGGGCAGCGTGTCACCTTCAGTGCCGACAAAGTTAAGGTCGCTCTGTGCGGCTGCCGCTGTCGATACGTCTCTTGGGTCTAGGAAGGTTACGCTGGCCTGCACGTTGCCAACAAACACCTCCCCGTTCTCTCTGTAGAAAGAATTGGGTGGGATTTCGATCTCAGCCATAGCTGCTTCTCCTTTGACTTCTCCAAGCTCTAGTTTGTTGGTGTCTGTTGAGTGAATGGTCACGGCAGGCTTCTTCCTCAGTAGCTTGACCTCATGGTACACGGCGCCTCCTTTGGAATTGAACAGAAGCACTTTGGTGGTGTTCACAAACTTTTGCATGTTGTCCACAAAAGTAAGAACAAGCCTTTCGGTGTCAGGAGGCACTTGGATGGAAAACGTTCCTTTGTATCCCGTTCGGCTGACCCTTGTACCGTCCTTGTAGATGTGGCCAAACCTCATGGGCTCACCGGTGTCTGCTGCAATGGCACGTCCTCGCACTATGGCTTTGGCGTCGACACATTTCTTACATCCACACTGACTGACCACCTTTGTGGGTAACTCGTACCCTTGGCACACGATCTGTCGCTCTTCCATTTTGGACACTCCACAGCAGAAAGACTGCGTGTCTTTGCACCGAATGCCTTTCTGTAGTTCGCCGGAGCATGTTTCTACTGGACATTTTCCCACGTCGTAATAGAATGAGTTGGTCTGGTTCTGGAAGCAGTCATGCGGTAGGCGAATTAAGTGGGATTGAGGATTTGGGTTGCATGATGGTTCATCTTGACCTTTTACATGGACACAGATAGACAAAGTTTGAAGCGAAACAAGTAATGTGTAGAACATGCTATAAATAGTTGTGTTACTGTTCGTTTACCTATGACTGTGAGGGTGGCACTCTTTGATTTAACAGCTCCATTTTCATTACTGGCTCTGCACAAGTACTCTCCAGCTTGGTCAACTCGTAGGTTCCTTAAAACCAACGTCTCATCGTAGTGGTACTTACTTTTGTCAAGAAGACTTCCGTTGTGAAACCTGTGCAAATAATGAAGTAGACAGTTGCTTTGTCACGCCTCAAAGGTTGACTTAAATTATTCATACATTATTTGAACTGCTTAATCCCAACCGGAATCGCGGGTAGAGTTGGGTGCCTATCGGTACCGGTACCTGGTGTTCGTAGCGATACTCAACGGTACCTCATTTCGATACCTTGCTCTGAATCTAATACCTGATTTCTATCAACAGTAATAATAAGTCGCAAACTAATTTCACTAACGATTCTTATGTTACTACTACAATATAAGTTGATTAGTTTTTATAAAAATATCCCAGACCAATAACTACAACAGATAGATCACTAATCACCTAAAGCTTAGTGGAACTTTTGTTGACGGTGTAGATTCTATGTTCTCGATGTCGATGCTGACTGCAGGGGAGATAGTTGGTGGAGGCGTTGTAGTTGCGTCTGTCGCTTTAACAGCCCGTGCCCACGAGAGCTTTCTCGGCGCTTGTTGTTTGCGAAAAGTGTCATGTCGCGTTCGTTCCCATTTCATGTAAACATTATCACGTGCTCCTACAAGTCATGCAGGCACTTAGCGCTCCGAGTGCTCATAGGAGTTGAATTAAAAATAGGCGCTGTCTGCACACAAACCGCGTTTGGTGGACACGGGCGCTAACTGTGGCACTCCAATTATCCAGTTACCCCTGACTTAAATTAAATTGTGTTTACAGTTTACCATTGATACTCTTCAGGTTCTGGGGATCCGACAACCTTGCAGCAGAAGGCAGCTGTTTGACCCTCTCTTCTAGCTTTTGATTCGGGGTTCTTTTGCACAAACAGTTTTTCTGGGGGAAAATAAACACGTCGTTAGCAAATTAGCATGTCGTTTTAAGAGTTTCGTCGAAGAAATGACGTAAAACGGGGTGGAAAATATGATGTGCTTACTTGCTCGTTCCAGCTTCACGTGAAATATGGTTGTTTGCTCCACACTCTTGGGCATGACGACTCTTTGAGGCTTGTGCTTCTGCAACTTTATCATCAGGGTAGTGTTGCCATCCGGGCACACCCCCGGCACGCGGAAGTGTCCGTTATGGTCAGTAAGTGTGAGGAGTTTGGGATTTGTGCCGGAGAGTAGGATGACCGCCTCGGGAGCTGGTAGACTTCCGGATCTGCGCACAGACCCGAGAACTGTGTGATCCGGACACGAGCAGCCACTGCATTCTGCGTTGACCTTGCCCATCTCACATTGCAGATGACAAACTGCAGAAGTAGGAAAGAAAAGAACCCAAATTTAATTTTCGATCCCAGCAGCACAACAACTAAGGCTACGTTCACACTGCCATGCTGAAGTGACTCAAATCGGATTTTTTTGCCTTAATGTGACACAGATCTGTTCTTTTCAGGGCTGTGTGGACACGCAATTCTGATCTTTTCAAATCGGATTTGTGTCACTTTCATATGTGGTAACAAATCCGATACGTATCCGATTCGCGGCCATGCGACCTGAATGTGAACGCTCAGATCGGAATTCATGTGGCTTTTTGCTTATACGCATGCCCTGCCATCATCAGCCTGCACCGGCAGCGCGGGAAGGTAAAAATGGAGGACAGCTGCAATAACAGAAAATGCTAGCCGCCTGACCTTTTTTTCTCCTTTTCGACCTGCTCATGTACAGCTGATTCACTGTTTGTCATCCTCCAGAGCAAAGTGCGATACATGCGTGAGCTACTAACGCCTCCATTTTTAATGCCATGAGCCGTCCCACAGATAGGACGTTTTTTGTAGTTGGTGACACAGTTGACCAGTGTAAAAACGTATCAATGTGCGCATGCGTGACGTTTCGGAGGACCGATGCGTTCACATTACAGTCAGATACAGGTCACTTGTAGTTATGAATGTGAACCGTCAAGATCGACAAATCCGATCTGAGCAAAAAAATCGGAATTGAACGATGTGGCTGGCAGTGTGAACGTAGCCTTAGGGTTAGGAACTTTGCAGAGAGACTCAAAGATGATTGTTCTGAAAAGAGCTGCATTTGAACCTGTGACTTCTTGCTCCACAGGTGAGTGTTCTAACTTTAGGCTACCATCATCCAGTGGTTTTAAGAGTGTATTAACTGTAACCTGTCTTCTCTTTATGTTAGAAGCACTGTCCGAAAACTACCAACTGCATTTGAATTGAACGTCCAGCTGCCTTACCTGCACAGGTAGGTCCTTTACACTCCCTGCTCTCCACACTTGGACCACTGCACTGCCTCGATTGGGTTCTGCATGTCCTGGAACGCACCTGAGTCGCTGTCTGGTCACACTGAGCAGGACACGGGCTCCAGTCTGACCACAGACCCCACACTCCAGGAGATTCTGGGAGTGTCTCTAATACACAGTCAAAATATTCTCGATTTACGTTTTGCTGATTAGAGAAATTAGAAATTAATTTATACTAAACTTCCGTCTTGTTAACGAACCTCTTGGACACAAGAAGCGAACTGCGTAATTGGAGCAGTTCTTTCCCAAAGGCTGCTCTGCATTGATGCACCAGAAACCCAGTGCCGGGTCGACGTGAACCTTTTCTCCGGTGCTACGTGCCGGGATCCAGTCTGTAGTACGGGCCTCCAGGGCTTGCGGAGTCTCGCAGACGCGAGCGCGGTAGTAGAACCGAATCGCATCCAGCTGCTCGTAGTCTCCTTTTCCTCCGGGGTGGTCAACGTTGAACCACGTAGTCCATTCGTAGTCATCTGAATAAAGAGACATAAGTGTCAAGTGCTGATGCACCAGTTAGACAAGCTGCAGGGGGCGTGGAGACCGGACAGTTTGTACTTTTCAAAGTGAACTGTAACGCTCATTCAGCAAAAAACAGTGTTATTAGAGGTCCAAGCACTCACTAAAAATATATTTGTGTTTTAAAATAGAGAATTAGAGGCAGGTTGCAGGTGACAGTCCATGGCGAAACAGACAAAATTAATAACACATCTTTTTGCACATCCACCATGAAAGTTTACTCAGTGCTCAGTGACATAGAGGGTAAAGGTACCACTGAGGTCCTCTCCGGGCGCTGCCCACTGCTTCTTCATGGATGGGTCAACTGCAGAAGTCACATTTCATTTTGGTGCACCGTGTGCTCTGGTAATCTCTTCAGGAAATTTGATCGTTTGCTTATAGGGCTGCAGCTAACGTTTATTTTGTTAGTCGATTAATCTGCCGATTATTTTTTTTGTTTACTAATCGGATAAAAAACATTTTTTAATAAACCAAACTGTCTTTCTATTTTTTTGTTTTTACTCTCTATGGAAAAAAAAAATCTAATTAATTGAAAATGAAGAAATATTGAAGTTTTCAATATTTTTAGCCAATTTGGACTCATTTTAGCCTATAACTCATTTTTGACTCTGGGAGAGAACTACATTTTTGTGCAAGATGGTGTTCAACGAGTCATGTCACAGTAACGAGGTGGACACGCGTCGGAATAATCACTCAAAATATCAAGTAAATGATTGAAGATTTTTAGTGTGTAATTTCAGGGTTCACCACCGGTTCACACGCTACTGGGCCTGGCTTAAACATCGCGGTGTGGCCAATTGCAGACAGGTGGCTCTTCAGCCTCTGGCTTCCATGCATCATTTCCAGTTAAGCTCAGGATGTAAACGTGGGTCAAAACCCAACAATACGACCGCTTGTCTAGCAGCGACTCTACTGGCACGCCTTAAATTTCAGGGTGTCATCTTTCCGCCAGGCAGCTGTTGGTGTCTATTGCGACATCTGCTTTTGTCGGGGATGAGAGGTTTTTAGATTTGAATCCTAAACTTAGCTGAAAATACTGGAACCAGGAAATGGGGATGGGCTGAGCCACGTTTTCAGTTCCGATCCGATTCCGATACACAGCTGCCGATATCGATATAGATTCCGATACCATGTCTCTTTTTACTTTTATAATTATTGTTATGGCTTTAGATTCTTTCTTGGAGAGAACTACAGCCTAAACCAATCAGGAACACAGAGATTGTGAGCAAGAGCTGGTGTTATTTAGGAAATTAAACAGTATAATTTGGGGATGCACCTATCCACCTATCAAATAATTCATCTACATTTATTTTTTTACTCTCTGACATTTTAGAATAAAAAAAGTATTCTCTGATTAATTGAAAGTGAAGAAATAGTGACTTTGGCCATTTTTTGAGTGATTTTTGGACTCGTTTCTTGGAGACAACAGTTTTGACATGAAGGCGTTCTACATGAGTCGTTTGGTGTGACCGCATCCTCACAGTAATACTCTGAAAACAAAGTAAACGGCTGTATTGTGAGTAAAACGCTGGTTGTTTTTGTTATTTAGCAGCTAAAATATATGTCTTGTCTGTAATTAAGGGGAAGATTTGACTAAACTGGAATGCTCGAATGTTTGACACACGCTGTGACAGACGCACATGCTAACAAACGCGCAAGTGAGCGAGAGCTTGTCTTGTTAAGGAAATCAAATAGTGTAGTCGTGTGATTTGTTTCTGGGGTTGTAGTGTGTTGCGCTGCTTGTTCTGCTCATGGTTATATCAATATGTAGGAATTAGCGCGAATACCTCAGTGACCCTTCCGATGCGTAACGAATAGAGTGTGCTCGCATACGCAAACATAGAGAAACCTACAGTTTACGCATTGGCTCCAGAGATCGGCCCAACGCCACTGATACCCGATCCAGATATTTGAATCATTAACGGACCGATATCCCGTCCACGTATCGGATCGGTGCATCCCTACCAGCAAGGGGACCAGAAGCTCCAGGATTTGATGGTCATCTCATTTGGGTTGGTGATGTTAAATGTGGTGTAGCCAAAAGGGCACGAGAAACAAACCTTGAGCGAAGGTAGCAGTAATTCCCAAGAAGACGAGAAGAAAGACCCGCGTTAATGGGCGGCCCATCTCGGCTCTCGACCAGCAAACCTTTGACCTCAAGTAAAATGACCCCTCGGCTCTTTTCGCGCCAATTATAGTCCGGCGACGAGAACTCCTGTGGGTCAGAGGGGAAGCCAGAGCGGATGATCAGTTGCAGAGATTCAATTTTGGAAATGTCTTTTGTTACTGAGAAAAGCCACAAACACAAAGAAGATCTAGTAGAACTCGGCCACACACTCTCTCTCAGATTTCACATCTGTAAGAGTCATCAGTGTGTGTCTGGGGAACGTAAAAAATGTTCCTAAACCTACCTACACGTATTCCATATGTCCCTCAAGAGAGCAAGAGGGAGAGAGAGTTCGCTGTTAATCTTGTTCATAACTTCATTTCCACCATTTGATCAATTAAAGTGTGTGAAAGAATAAATGCAGATACCAACCAAAAATAAAGGTCAGCGTTGCAGTGGTGGTGACCAGAAAAGCAGAAATACTCATGAGAAAACACACACACACACCAGTCCAACAATGATGTAAAATGAGTTCCTCAACGCAAGAAAAACAATGAAAGAAAACAAGAAAATCAGTCTTACCCAAATCCAAAACCTCTAGATGAGGTGATGAAGGTTCTCTCTGCTCCAACGATGAAGCGGAGTGGTGTGTGTGTGTGTGTGTTCCTGGTCTTCCCCTCGCTCTTATATAGCTCAGCCGTGATTTGTGGGCTCGGCCTCTCACCGCTGTCAGGAAACCAGACGAGAGCAGAACGAAAACCACAGAGAAAACGAGTAAAACCTCAGTGGTGTTAAGAGGGGTTGTGTTTTACGGTGAAGTGTTATATGTTCTAGACCGAGTTGGAGTCTTGCGTGTTTCTGGGATGATGTGTTCCTCTGTAATGTTTTATTTGAGAACAATGCAACAATCAGTATCACGTTGTTGAGTAGAGAGTGTGTGTTGATGTCTTGGTTAGGATTGTGTTCGACAGTAGAGATGTGTTTTTGTGTTTCATGAGTTTAAATTCTCTGTGCATTGAAGAGCCAGGTACCAGTACCAATATTTTTATTGTTATTACTCAAGTACCAATATTTTAATATTTTTACTGTTATTACTCAAGTACCAGTACTTTAATAATTTTACCATTATTACTCAAGTACCAATACTTTAATAATTTTACTGTTATTACTCAAGTACCAATACTTTAATAATTTTACTGTTATTACTCAGGGACTGAGGTAAGGTACTGTTGGGTAAGCAACACACACACTCACACACATATGTAATTAACTTAATGATTAACAGTTTTGTTTGTATGAGCGAATGTTGTCGCTTCGTTTCACGTGTTGCGAGGACCATGAGTCGTTACGCAACATGAAGAAAGAACACGTTTTTCTCTGAAACCATTCCCGCGAACTGTTTGGGTCAAAACCCCAGGAGAACGCTCGTTTATTAGAAACACCACATGACGTCGGTTAACACTTTATCGTTCAGACGTGTTGATAAACATTTCGTCCGCTAGTTGAAGCGAGCCAATAACATTGCGCTGCCATATGACTGCAGCACAAGCAGTTTCATTTATATCACGTGCTAGCTAGAAGGGAAAATGTTTCCTGAAAGCTTTTTACATGCTGGAGAAGCTGTTTTAAAGCTGCAGATTAAAAGCAGCCAAGCTACTGTTTTAGTTAATTAAACACTAGCTTGACTGTAGCTTAGGTCCGGTTTGAACTATGTTAAAACACTAGCATAGCAGTAGCTTAACTGTTGTTTCTAACTCTTTACCTTCGTTAAAACGCTAGCTTGGCTGTAGCTTAGCTATTGTTTCTAACAATATTAAACACTAGCAAGATGGCAGCTTAGCTACCATTTCTAACTGTGTTTAGCTATGTTAAAACACTAGCATGACGGCAGCTTAGCTACTATTTCTAACTGTGTTTAGCGATGTTAAAACACTAGCATGACGGTAGCTTAGCCACTATTTCTGTGTTTAGCTATGTTGAAACACTAGCATGCCTACTATGTTTAGCTATGTTAAAACACTAGCATGACGGTAGCTTAGCTACTATTTCTAACTGTGTTTAGCAATGTTAAAACACTAGCATGACGGTAGCTTAGCCACTATTTCTGTGTTTAGCTATGTTAACACACTAGCATGATGGTAGCTTAGCTACTATGTTTAGCGATGTTAAAACACTAGCATGACGGTAGCTTAGCTACTGTTTCTTACAATGTTACAACCGAAGTGAAGTTACAGCCAAGCTACTGTTTTAACATAGTCGTTAGTTACACTGCAAGCTACCGAAAAAACTTAGCTAACTACATCCAAGCTGTTTCATCCAATAATATGTGTTAATTAAAAAAACTGAAACAAGGTTTTAATACGAACTTTTTAACAACAAAACGTCAAATCAGTACGGTTTCAATGACGTGTTAGAGCTTTAAGGCTTGTATAAGTTACACGAATGCGTAAGTTCTGTTGGTCTAGCATTACGGTCATGCGTTTTGATGCTACATCGCTAGTTGGAAAACAGTTAATGGAGAAGTTATGAGTTTGTGATAAGTGCTGTAGCTTTGCTACTGAAATGCTGCTAAAAAGTTACCTCACAAAGGTAAAAAGAGGAAAGAATTTAAAGTGATTGGCTTACAATTTACAATGGAAATCGAAATCACCCCAATTATTGACTTTTTTTTTTTTACAGATAAAATGAACCAACTGTTGCTAGAGCTTTCGCAAAGTGGGCCAACGCCAGTTGGGGCTAAAACCTATTAATAACCATCCCATTTTTGTGGCTTGGTGTTTTTATTCAAAACAGGACAACCGACGTGTGTTTTTGCTGTTGAATAGTTGTTAACAATTACAGGCCAGTCCGTTTGTTACCACAGAACAGCAACATTATTTCTTGATGACTTGGTTTTAGACAAATTATCAAAAATTAATCGAAACCGACATTCAGAATCTCTAATCTGTCATCTTGGCTATGACAATTACTTTAGTAATTTTATATACAATTTATATGCAGTAATACCTTGGATTACATTGTTTCCACATGCGTCTTTCTCAAAGTTTCGTTGAAAAATTACAATTGTAAAAAAGTGGTTTTATTCAGAATTGCACCTTTTAAAAACAAGTGCATAAAAATGTAAATAACCAATAACATGCTTAATTATAGAAAATGGAATGTTTAATATGTAAAATGCTATATATATGCAATAAATAAATATTAGGCTATATAACAAAAAAAAATATATATAGTCAAAAGTCAAATAAATCCAAATAGTATGAGAAGTTTCATTACTCTCTGACTTTTCTATGTGACTGCGTTATTAAAGACAGGTTGGTAAGTTTATAGTTTATTCAAGTTGTCATTTTTCATGTTGCGTGTTCTGAAACCTGTTAACAGTGTACGGTGAGGTACTGTATGTGTATAAAACAATTAGCTGAGCATATCCAGCTCTGATAAAAAAATGAGACCACATCACTTTATTCTGTTCACTGAGTTTGCATTATGTGGCTGTGGTTGATGTACTTTTATGAACTAGTTGCAGTTGCAAGTCCGTGAAAAATAAGAAAGTAGTTCATATTTTGACATATAACTGCAATTCTGTTTTTATAGCAGCTGTTCCCTGTTATATTCCAACACCTACACACCTGATTCAGTTTGCTGATTGGAGGAAACAGACCTCAGCAAATGAGGATACCTTGGACTTGTGGACCATATTCTTTTAATGACATAATTGTAAAATAATATGTGTAGTTTGCAACTTCCAGGTTAGACTAAGATCATTTACTCTATAAGATTATAACATATGTAAGAATTTTCTCCAAAAATGTTATAAACGAACATGGACTTTTTTACACAGACACACAGCCACAAACTGTATATCCAATGAATCAGAAATAAAATGACTTATTTTTTGCCGCAGCTGTATTAATAGATGAGCACATTTACAGTACAGACTTTATCAGTGAGCTGTTAGGGCAAAAACCAAGTAAGAAAATCAGAATTGAGGTAAGATCTCATTAATCGTGATGTTCATTTAAGCTCGTCACCCAGCCCAACTTCATAGTTCTGTCAAACTAAAACATGAAGATATTTTTCCTTATTTTTATTTGCCGCCGCTTTGAGACGGTGTCTTTAAGTTTATCTGGGATTTTTTTTTTGCGTTCAGACATTGTTCTGATCTTACGACGAGGGTGCAAGTAAAGCCAGATGTTCCTAAAAAAAACATCCGAGCGCTTCGAAGGGTCAGTGACGAGCAGACGGACTTCCAGTGTCAGCCCTGAAGCGTTGTAGACTTGAGTGGAAAATCTTAACAGCATCACGTGAAATCTTACCTCATGTTTACCAGGCGGCCTTTATCGCGTTCCCTCGTCCGAGCTGATGGAGTGTGAAGTCGTAATTAGTCTGATGAAGATTCGGGTTGGTGTTAATGAGAGGACTTAGTAAAAGAAACCTGTCATTTACAGCATCAGAGAAACAGACAAAGACAGTTTGTTGCTGACAAAACGACAACCCTAAAACTTCTTAACGTTGTAAGGACACGTCAGCTAGAAATAGAAGTCCAGAATAGGGCTGCAATTATCAATTATTTCGTTAATCAATTGATCTGACAATTATTTTTTTGATTAAATGATTATTAATTGGATCAAAAAAAAATTAAAGACCTTTTATTTCAAGCATTTTTTTAATAAACCAAACTGTCTATATTTTTTAATTTTCTAACGCTATAAAATAGAAAAATATTTTCAGATTAATTGAAAATGAGGAAATATGGAAGTTTTTGCCATTTTTTAGCCAATTTGGACTCATTTTTGGAGAGAACTACATTATTGTGTACGATGGCGTTCCACATCAGAGTCGCGTCACAATAACGAGGTGGACACGCGTGGGAATAATCACTGAAAATATCAAGTAAATAGCTGTGTTGTGAGTAGAATGCTGGTTGTTATTTATCGGCTAAAAGTGAGTTTTGTCAGTGATAAATGCGAAGATTTAACTGAACTGGAACGCTCAAGTGAGTTATTAAAAACTGAAATACCCACAGTCAGCGACAATCTGGAAAGAGTGTGAAGAATTAGGACTAGAACTTCACCAGCGTAATGTCGTGCTGAATAAAATTTGTGACAATATTTTCATTTTGGATCGATGTGGATTGATGTAAATCGATGTATCGTTGTCGTTACCCTCATAGCCTCCACATTCACAAAAGCTACTGACTTTTCTCGCACGAACACACACAAAAACATGGCATTCCAAGCGTCCAGTCCTACTTTACCTCCTGCTTAATAGTTACAGTGCCTCGCTGTAATTCCCCGTGCTGTAGCTGCCCTCCAATTTGGTGCCTGGTTACGGGCCGGCCGAGAACGAGGCCCTTTTTTGTTGTTTTACGACGGTCTGCTGCTCTTCAAAGCAAGTAATTTCCTGCTAAATGAAAAAAGGCAGAAATGAGGAGAGGCAAAAGAACACAAACAAGAGAAGACAAAGTTTTCCAGTCTCTGAGCAACCTGCCAGGTTGCAGGGCATCTAACCCAAAGTTCCTCAACGATTGACGATGTTCATTTGGACAGCTACACCAGACGTTCTGTAAACCTTATTGGAAACCAGTAAACAGCACTGCTGAGTAACAGGACACATAACAAAGTTATGTATTTCCACTACAAAATATGAGCAACTGTAGCTACAGCCAATACCTACAGTTCAGATTTATAATAATTGGAATATAGCTACTTTGTTTGAATTAATGGATTACATTCCTCTATTTCATGTTTATCAAATTAAATTACAGTAATTTCACAAATTTCCCAGAAGTCCTTGCAATCAAACATGCAACCACAAGCCTACGTGCAGTTACGTTAGTTGTCTAGTAACTCTAGACCTCGTTCTTAAGAAGCAATTTGCTCTTAAAACTCACACAGTTTTGATGGAGATTGACATTGTCAGTGTTTTCTTGTTATAAATTTTATTGGTGAATGAAGCCGTCATTTTGTTTTCAAAGCTCAAACATTCCACTTTCAGCTGAAAAAAACGTCTTGAAGCAAGTTTTTGGTCTAGCTTAAGTCATCTACAGCTTATTTGTTAGTTTTTCATAGTTGTAGGTAGCTGCAGTACATGCTTAGCCAACTATATGTTAGCTATCGCTATTAAACATGCTGTCGAGCTAACCTTAGCTCATTGATCATAAAATGTGTTGCGCTAGTTTTGCGTAGTATGCTGTTTCGAGGCTACAAATAATTTAAGACTGGTATTTATTGGTAGTGCTGCACCGAAAACTGTTTAAATGACTAAACGACTCTGCACACTGTTAAAATGTGTAGCCTAAAGATAAAATAAACGAGCAAAACGATGAATTGTAATCTTAATTACTCTTATAGTCTTGGTTTCTCTACAGCAACGCTAGCTTCAGCAAGTCTGGGGTGCTTTTCCCAAAAGCATAGTTGCTAACTTATTGTTAACTATGTTAGCTACACTGTTAGTTGCTAATGTACACTGTTGGTTGCTAATGTACACTGTGTTAGTTGCTAATGTGCACTATGTTAGTTGCTAACATACTTAGCAACTGTGCTTTTGGGAAACACACCCTTGGCTAGCTACACTACAAGCTTGAGAGTAAAACTAACTAACCACATCAAAGCTAGTTCCCGAATTCTTGTTTCCGACTTCGCCACTGTGGACTCCTTTCTCCGACTCCAACTTGCAGCCACTGAGAGCACGCTGTGATGCAACGAGGGTTCAGATTCTGCCAATTCAGCATCGATCAGAAAATAACTGCTACATCAATATTCAAAAACAGCAGTTAATTATGTTTGAAGCCACAGCATTTTAATAAGTAGCTACTGATAAAAACAAAACGTTACAAACATCATCATAGGGAATGTGTTTTCTGAACGTTGGGTAATAAAATTTAAACGTAAGGTTTTCTTCAGAACCAGCTTGGACACACACAGAAGGTCTGTTTCCAGAAAGTCCACGAGTCTCCTTGGACAGAAGAGAGGGAGAAACAGAAACGTCTCCCCTTTCGTGTTCTCTGACTTTCGCAGGCCCCCTAATGACAGTAGCAGAAGCGGCGTTGCATACTTTCTCTGCTGGAGGGGTTTGCTCGAGTTCACCCTTTTCCTCCATAGAACAGAAGCCACAAATTTACTACTTACAAACTGCTCTTAACATGTGACGATACGTGATATGAAGTTAATCAATCAATGCAACCCATTCCAATAATCTGTTAGCTGTGAAGGGCAGCAGAACGTTGTAAAAAGGTCCTCCTTTTGGTAACTGTCTTCTTATGGAGCGCTGTTACACGTATTCCTTTACAAAACTGTTTGCATGGATTCATGAAATCTTCTCTCCTTCATGTTCTCTTCAAGAAGAGGTCGTTTGAGAACAGCAGTTTATTTTTTACTTTCAGTAATGTCATAACGGTTGGACGAAACGTCCGTGTTTTTTGACATTCCTCCAAAGAATGATTCAGGATATCTCCAGCCGAGTTCGACATGCTGCTTTTCGTCCCAAAACAGTGCGATGAGCTCAGCAGTGCTCAGGCCAGACGTTTTGCAACAATAATCATCCGGGGAGGTGGTTCGGCACTGAGGGGTTTTTGCGAACCAGGATGCAAACAATGCTATGTAAAACGGGAGCTGTAAAAAGGTGCGACGAAATACGGAACAGATGTGGAGCAGAGGAACGCGTAGTTTATGTGAAAATATTAAAAGTGAAAGGATTATTTGTCATTGTGGGCACAGCACAGCTATCACAAGAAAAATGTGACTTCTGCATGTTGCCCATCACTGCTTGGGGACAGTACCTTGCTCATGAATGTCTTACTGGGACATTTATTGGTCCGGGATTCAAACTGGCAACCTTTACTGTTACGCTACCAAATGGTGACGTACTTTCTTTGCACTTGCACAAGCAATGTCCCACCTTCTCCGTCTCTCTGACCTTCACACGCAAACCCAACTTAACCTCTGTGTTTTTACGAGCCATGTTCTACATTTACACCTACAGGCATGAACGAGGTGCGGGGGAAGCTCACAGTGCTGCTTTCTCCAGCTCTGGGACTGTAAAATTACACCGTGAGACCGAAAAACATATGGCTGACCTGCAAGATGGATGGTTCAGTGGGAGGATGCCTGCATATAGACGAAGGGGCTATAGGTTCAAATCCGAAAATCCTAACCCCAGTTTGTCACCACGCAAGACTTTTAAGTGGAAGTTGCTCTGGGTAACAGAGGCGGTTGGTTGGTGGTGTAACGGTTTAGGGCAGCGGTAGGCAACTCCGGTCCTGGAGGCTTTCAATCCTACTTGATTTCAGAACATTCACACCTGGTCTCAGGTAGATAACCACCAGAAGAGACTGATCAGGTAGGATGGAAAACCTCCAGGACACCAGACCTTCAGGACCGGAGTTGCTTACCATTATTTTAGGGAATTGGACCCCTGATTGAAGGTTGCAGGTTCAAGTCTCGGACTTGTAAAGGTACCACTGAGGTACTCATGAGCTACAGTCTCCAAGCACTATATTCTGATTGGTGTGGAATTGGCATCTGATACACTACATGCTCATTGCATCACGGTGCACTCTTGGCAGCTGCGAGATGGAGTTGGAGAATGTCTGCTTTGGTCGTGATGAAAGCAGGAATCTGCGGTTGTATTTATCGATTCTGAAAGGCAAAACTTGTGCACTCTTAACCTCCGAAACGTCCTTAAAACGTTGATGTGAAATTGTTAAAATTTTCATATTACTTCTAACATTTTCACTTTTAGTTTTTTGAAGTTACAGATGGTTCCCAAATTACTATGGTTCAACAATTTTTCCATCTAACTATGGCGATAATGGTATGACAAAATTGTAAATATATTTTAAGCATAATTCTTCTACATTTTTTTTTCTACTTACGATATTTTCTTAAATGTAAAAGCTTGAGGAAAAATACTGGCCCTGTTTTGACCGTTTATTTTCCTTTTTTTTTTGTTTTTGGACTGCTAGTGACGCTCACTTCAAAGACCTTTTGAAGAGAAAACGCAAGTTACGGCAGCGCTGACGAAGTGTCAGTGGTTCAGTGGTCAGCAGTAATGAAGATTCGTTCACCTGAGTTTAATTATTTGAGATTCATTCCTAGCTAATACCAGACTCTACAACGATGCCAATTTTATGCTGCGTCTTCAGTTTATTGGCTTTTCTTCAGTTCCACAGTTATATAATAATATACCATTGAAAACGAGGAAAATGAGGAAAACGAGTTATGTATTGAGTGTTGCCAACGGGAAGTGTGTGAAGTGCAAAGCGATCCTCGCTGACCTCTTTGAGTGTGTTGACCCTGTAAATTTGCCACAGAAACATATGCCGTGGTCTCAGGCGTTTTGTTAGAGCTTCTCATAAACACATTACATCAGCGTCTGGAGCTTCTGGCCAGTCTGGCTTCCAGTTCCTTCCTTCCTTCGGTTCAAGTGTTTTTCGGTGTTTAGTCCACGACCACCTTATCAAAATGTGCTATGGGTTGGGGAAAGAAAACTGATATTCTACGTCGGGAACGACAGAGTCTCGTCTCTCCCACACGCTCGACACTGACAGAGAGGTGTATGACAAATACATGGAGTGTCTGTGTTTGGAGAGAAAAAGTGACTGAACATCAAAAACGCTTGGGGAAAACATCTGTTGCTAATTTTTGAGCTTGTGGCTTCATCTTAGATTAGGCAAACGGGACTTAGGACTCATAGCTGAACAATTGCTAACGTCTGATAGTATGATATGATACTTGTAATTTGTAGATTTGAAATAAATCCTCATTTTTCCGCAAAAAGGCACGTAATAAAGTTACTGCGCAAAAGTTGTATATCTCAAATAAGAAAACGCGTAAAAACAGGGTAAGTGGGTTTTACGAGCAAATTTCTTATTAAAAACGTTTGGTGAATGACGCCTATTATTCTTACAAAGAAATCCGCCCTTAAAACCCACTTGCGCGCGTCTTCAGAACGATTCTGACCTTCGCCAAGGTTTTCTGAATTGAGATTCGTTCGTAGGTTACACCAGAATCTACGAGCGTTTTATCGCGTGCGAATTTGTGCAAAATGTTAATTTATTGGCTTTTCTTCAAGTCTGCAGTGGTATAATACTATACAGCTGGTGGCTGACCTGCGATGGAAATGCGTTCCTCAGTGGAATCCAGTTCTAGAAGAATTTGGGGAACGTATAGTGTAGTTTAAGGCAATCCCTTTAGGGTAAGGATAGAAAAAGAAGCCCTCACTCCACACTCACACACACACACACACACACACACACACACTCCCTGCACAAACAAACAGGGGCTGGTGAAGTCATCAAGGTCTCCGAAATGTCAGTAAGTTCCCCCGCTCCGTTCCACCGAGTTTGTGTGTGCGAACACACACACACACACACACACACACACATCTGTTGTCAAGAACAAAGGCGACCACAAGATCACCAAGCCCTATCCAGGAGCCTGTTTCGGGCTACACTGGAGCACCCGGGGAGCAGTGCTTGGGAACGGTACCTTGTGGGGTGCAGTACCCTGCTTGTAAGTACCTTAATGGTACCCCTACTAGCCAAAAAAGCCGCCCACTGCTCTTTCACGGATGGGTCAAATGCAGAGGTCAGGGCCTTTGGTAGTGTTGGGTTTCGCGAGTTAGGGAGTTGTCCCCATGATCAGAGGGTTGTTAGTTTAAGTGCCCGACCGGTAGAAGGTACCACTGAGGTACTCATGAGCAAAGTACCGTCTCCAAAGCTGCCCACTGCTCCTCCACGGATGGGTCAAATTCAGAGGTTGGGGCAGTTGGTAGTGTAACGGTTAGGTAGTTGTCCCCATGATCGGAGTCTTGCAGATTTAAGTGCAGGACCAGTAAAAGTACCAGTGAGGTACTCATAAGCAAGGTACCGTCTCCAAAGCTGCCCACTGCTCCTTCACGGATGGGTCACATTTGGTTGTGGTGCACTGTGTGCTGTGGTGTATTCACAATGCCGAATCCTCACTCCTTCACCTAGTGGCTGAAATATGTCACTACACTTTGACTATGTGGGGTCTTGCTCAGGCTCCCAGTGACGGTAGTGCCGGAGGTAGGATTCGAACCCACAACCACTTGGTCCGGAGGGCGACCATTCACAATTGGTTGCAGTTCTGACATTGTGACGAATTTGTGTCTTGTGAAGCCATTGTGAAACATTCTTCCAAGGTCTTCTGCCCTTGCGTAGCCAATGGGTTTGTTTGGTTTATGTAGTAAGTCAGGTGGAAGCGTTGAAGCTGTTAACGGTTCTTTAAACAGAGGCGTTCTTGTTTCCCCCAGAAGCTGAAGCATGACTGGATGTAGTGGCGGCGAACAGCGAACTTTATTCAGACACGTCTTCCTTATCCCAACTTGAGAGCAGCTCCGGAGTTCATTCCACTCCGACCGGGAGACAAGAAAAAACGGGTTTGGTTGAAAGGAAGGGAGAGAGAGAGAGCGCTGTGTTGGCTTTTCTTCTTTCCACTATGCGTTTCGAGGCCATTCTACTGGAAGTCGGCGGCTTCTGTCGCTTCCAGTTCCTGGTTTTGGGCATCCTGACCATTCCGCGAGTGGTCCTTCCTCTTCACTTCCTGCTGCACAATTTTATCTCGGCCGTGCCGCCTCACCGCTGCTTGCTGCCTCACCTGGGCGAAGGGTACGAAAGCCACGAGCAGGATGGCTCGGTTAGCTCCTGCCGGCAGTTCCTTTCACCCTCCGACCCCGGGCTTTATAATGGGAGCTTGTCGAACGTTACTGTATCGTGTCAACAGGGATGGGTTTACGATCGTACTGTTTTTCGTTCCACAACTGCGACCCAGGTGAGGGCAAAGTATCATTTATTTCCGCTTTTGCCATACGTCTTTAAGGTAGTGTTGGGGAAGCTACATTTAAGCTCTAACTTAAATGTAACTTAAAGTACTTAAGCTACTCTTTTAATATAGTAGGTAGCTGCTTTTTGAGCTTCAAGCTACTTATGGTTAAAAGTAGCTAAGCTACAGCCAAGCTACTGTTTTAATATACAGTGTTACCTCAGTGCTCAAACTTCATTCGTTCCAGAAGGTGGTTTGAATTCCAAGTTCATTTTCCACATAAGAATCCAAAAAAGACACCAATAAATTGATGGTTCTACGCATGAAAGGTTGTTCAAAGGTTGTGATGAATTGGTTCCAAATATTGTACTCTGTGTAATTTTGCAGTTTCCCCGTAAAAAATGTTGCGGCCCTCGGTGCGTCCTCCAAGATTTTGTTTGTACTCCAAGCTCGAAATTTAGCTAGAAAAGTTGCTCCTACTTCAAAATGTTCATAGTCTAAGCGGTTCCAGAACCGAGGTACCACTGTAAGAGTAGCTACACTACAAGCTACAAAGAAAACATAGCTAACTATGTCCAGGCCAAGATTTTTTGGACTCCGTTTTCCGACTCCGTCTCGCAGCTGCGAAGAGCATGCTGTGATGCAGCGATGGTACAACCCGCAAGAACGATATTTACCTGTAAAATTTACTTTCACAACCTCAGTATCGATATTTTTTCGGGTTGCATCGTGTGATTACAACATTAATTATTTTAACAAAAATGGGCATTTACATTGGATTTTATTTTCTACTCGTACTAATGGTTTTTTAATTTTTATTAGATTTTATGTTTACATGCTAATTTTTTTTCCAGATTCATTACCAGGGTAACGAAACCTCCAAGATTTCAAAATATTTGGACGTTAAATGTGAGATTTGTGTGGTTTTCTAATTTATTTTTTTTTTGTGTGTGTGTTTTTGTAGTGGAACTTAGTATGCGACAAGAAGAACCTAAACCAAGTTCTGGCCACTTATTTCTTCGTTGGAGTGACTGTCGGAGCCGTACTTTTTGGCTACTTGTCAGACAGGTAACTTTTCAGTATTTTTAGATGTTTATAAACAAATTTACATGACTATTGGGGTTCATGTCAATATTATGGGTGTCAGTGTAATTTTTAAAACTTTTTAGGGTTACTACTAACTGGAATTTTGGAATTTTACGCAGCTCAACGTTATACAGTTACATTTTCTCTCTCTTTTGTGAAAAGGTTTGGAAATTAAATGTTATTATTGTTATGCGATTTTTATTCCAAATTATTTAAAGTTCATATTTAAATGTAATTATTCGTTCAGATCATCAGAGAGGTCTTTGTTTGCATGGAATGTGCTAAGATCTGCTGCAATTCGATGTGGAAATGTTATACGCAGTCTTCTTTTAAGAAAAATAAGCAACATCTCTAAGACGGTACAGGGTGATAAGCATGGATGAGTTTGTCCGTTATGGCTGAGGACAAAAACGATTCTTAGATGCATCACACTGCAGGATTCGGACGATTCTGAACTGATTCTGAAATGCCAAACATCGATTTTCTAAATTTGTTTCCCAAGAGTGTGATTGACCGGTTTTTAAATAAATTAACGCCACTAACAGAGTCAGAGCGCGAGCGTAAAGACGGAGTCGAGCTCGAGGGCGGAGTCAAGGGTTGTTTTATTAATAAAAGCTATTAGAAGTGAATTCATTACATTTTAATGTTTTTTTTTTTCATTAGTTATAATTATAGTTTGAATATGACATTTTTGAGCATGGGAAAAATCAAGATGCATCAATAATCGGTTTGTAATCGTATCTCAGCCTCTGAGTCATAATCGAAGATACAAAAGAGTCAGAATCACCCTTTGATGTGATGTCTGTCAACATTTTGTTAATCATAGTAAAATTTATGAATCAGGATGAGTTTTTACCAGAACGTTTCTTCGCTTTTGAACTCTCCACATTTAGCTGTAGTTTTTGATGCCCATTTTTGATGCTGTTGGAATCAATCTCACGCTTCTCTCGGGTTCTGCCCCGTCATTCCCGCATGTGATGTGAGATGAAGGTGAAATGATGCTCCGGGCGGAGGGCAACTCATGTGATCGGCCAACTGAGGGGCAGATCCTCCCTGCGTCGTCATGGGTAACTGGCCGGCCATGTGACGCTTGAAATGAGAAGCAGCTCATGTGAGAGTGGTCAGAACGGCCAAATTTGTGCAAATCCAGTGTAAAACTTACTTTCCCAGCCTTGGTGTTGATATTTTTTAGGTTGCATCATGTACATACAACATATTAATTATTTTAACAAGGTTTTTATTGGATTTTATTTATTGGATTTTATTTTCTGTTCTTTGCTCATACTAATGGTTTGTTTTTGTAAGAATTAGCATTTTATTTATTTTATTTCCTATTTTACATCGATTTTATTTGTTTATTTATTTATTGCTTTTTAAATATTTAATTAGACTTTATTTTCTATTCTTACATCATATTAATGTTTTATTTTAACGAAAAACAGTATTTTATTGGATTGTATTTTGTATTAGTATATCATATTTGTTCATTTTAACTTTTTATTTTTATTTATTTGAAAGAAATTTAATTACTTTAATTACTTTAATTACTACAATTAATTTTTTTCTATTCTTACATCATAGAAATTATTTATATAAACAAAAATAGTATTTTTATTGGATTTACTTTTTTCATTCTTACACCATGGAAATTATTTATTTTAACCAAAAAATGGGATATTTACAGGAATATATTGTCTGTTTGTACCTAATAGTTGTTTATTTTAGCAAAATTCTAATTTAATTCTGCAAGTTTACATGTGTGTGTGTGTGTGTGTGTGTGTGTGTGTGTGTGTGTGTGTGTGTGTGTGCGCGTGCGTGCGTATTCCTACTTAGGTTCGGCCGGAAGCCGATGCTGCTGCTGTCGTTCGTGGCCAGCTTTGTGTTTGGCCTGATGACTTCGTTCTCCACCTCCTACGTGATGTTTGTGGTCAGCAGAACTCTGAGCGGAGTTTTCCTGGTTGGGATGAGCATCACCACTGTGGCTCTCAGTAACCATCGACTCTTATATTGCAAAGTTCCACTGCACATTTAGAGTTTTGACCCCAAAATAACACCATAGTTCTGACATTTCTAACGCAGCACCGAGTCGAGGGTGCGTGCAGGCAGAGTCCAGCGAGGGTGGGGCATTTCGAGCCATGCATTTTAAGACAGATCAGGGTCAGGATTAACTGTAGATTTATATACATCTAGTCATTATGGGAGTCTGTGCAATGTCCCCACAAAGATAGTTGTGTGTGTGTGTGTGTTTAGGTGTGGAGTGGACGGATGTTGAGCACCGCACGTTTATGGGCACCGTCCTGAGTGTGGGCTGGAGTTTGGGCAACATGCTGCTGTCGCTTCTGGCTTTCCTCTTGCGCGACTGGAGACACCTGATGCAGGCTGTGACTGTGCCCTGCCTGCTCGCTATCGCCACCTGGTGGTAAGCACCGGTATTGCACCGAGCTCCTGCGTAGCACCCACTTTTGTCTGAGCGCTTCTCCTCCTACAGTTTTTCAGATAGAAACTTCGTTCCAACTCTAAAATGTGTGGCCTATAGCTGTGTGTGCTGCTTTTATACATGTTTTTGATACGTGCACTCGTTTGTGAGTTCTGTCCAATTTTTCCCACCATAGTCTAGCATGGAACACAAATCTCGACGCTTTACTGCACGGCCAGCGTTCTTCACAAAGCCAGCAAAACTGTCATGATTCGAGGGTACATAGACCTCATTGTATATCTGTAACCGTCATGACCCGCACTCGTCTCTTTCATCCTGTCATTTATTTTTCCATTTTTTTGTTTTCTCTCATTAAGAATACATAGGATTTGGGACTGGAAAGCTTTCTTTCACCTGTTTTTCACACGACAGTCAACGCGGTTCACCTCAGTCCACCTCACTGAACACACGTCTGAATCAGTTTCACTCGTCTTTTTCTCGCTTTTGTGATCCCTCATTCTTTCCCCATTCCCTTCAATGCATTATAGTCAAAGATCTTTTTACTCAGTCCGTTTTCATGTCACAGCCTCAAAACTTCGGGGTTTTCTTGCGGAAATTTTTATTTCTGTTGTATTTCTTTGGCCAGGTGGGTCCCCGAGTCGGCCCGGTGGCTGCTGGTGAACAGGAGGGTAGAGGAAGCTCGGAGTCTCCTGCTGCAGTGTGCCAAATTTAACGGCAAGACTGCCAAACTGGACACTGAGGTACAGTAGGAGTTAACTGTATTAATTTGTACGGAATTAATCGAGGGTAATATTAGATTATCATTTTGTACTTCAACAGCCAATATTATAAATATTCAAAGTCAATGTAAACTTGTCATCTCTGCTATATACCGTACGAGTACACAGAGAGACGAGACGACGTGGCTTCATCTTTCACAGTGCAGAGAACAAATAAGGCACATAGAATAAACAGAATAAAATATATACACTATAAACTAGAAACAGAAAGAGAGACAATAAGGATGCGGTGTTCAGCCTTATGGTCTTGGAGTTGTCTTTTACACTGAATGTGCATGAGGTCAATAACAGTTTCAATATGCAAAATTTTATACACACAGTCTATTAAATAAAGCCCTATCTCTTATAAAGTCTGAGCTGACATTCAGGTTGGATCAGTTTGTGCAATACTTTCAACAGCTTGCGTAGATACAGTCGGTGAGCAGAAGTGATCAGGGATATGCACAGCAGTGTTCAGTAGTTGTGCAAATACTGTAGCAGCAGTCAAGAGAAGAGGATTAGTTTTGATCGTCTGCCACTGAATGTGTGCCAGATCAGCAGCAGTATGATTATAAATTACATAATAAAAAAATTAATGAGTTCGACAGTCAGTTGTTAACTAATTTAATTACAAGTGTGAATGAATGCATTTTTGCTTAGATTTATACTCGTATACTGTAAAAAGGTTGGTTTTGAAAGAAATATTCAGAAAGATCAAAATTTACAGTTGCATGACAAAAAAAAACTGGAAACACACTTGAACACAACCTTAATAATTATTAATACATTATTAATTATTAATAAATGATTAACACGTAACAATTGTTAACAAATACAATCGCAAAGGACCGAAAAACAGGAAGAGGAGGCTTCCTGATATGAAGAATTAGTTTTGTATTCATTTAAATTTGGATCCTTTTCCATTTTTATGATCCATCTCTCCAGACTTTACACAAAGTCATCATGAACGAGGTCTTCGAAAAGGATCAGTCTTACCTGGACCTGGTGAAGACCCCCAAAATGCGGAAAATCGCCGTTTGTTCTGGAGTTGTGTGGTACGTCGATGCGTCAGCTCGCTCACTTTGCGTAGAATGGATGTTGATTTTGTTTGATTTTGTTTTTCATCCGTCCCTCAGGTTTGCCGTGGCCTTCACCTACTACGGCATCAGCTTCGACATCAGCGGCTTCGGTCTCGACGTCTACCTCACGCAGTTCGTTTACGGCGCCGTCGAGGTTCCGGCCAAAGTGGGGACGTACTTCGTGTTGAGACGGATCGGCAGGAGGCCGGGTCAGGCCTGGTCCCTCATCTTGTGTGGGGCGCTGATCGGGGTGAACACAGTCATCCCCGCCGGTGATTTTATCACAGCGAAACACAAGATACAAAAACAAATAAACCAATCAAAAATAAAACCAAATATAGCTGCAAGCGGCAAGGAGCGGGGTCCAGGCAAAAGTCGGAAAGCAGCACAAAAGGCTCAGCACTGATTATTAGCAGTGTCTGTGTATATGTAAGTCATGGACACACACCCACACGTTGCTGATGCTGCAGTTTATGACAGGATTCTAGAGGTCAAAACGCGTTTTCCTTTGCTATAGCGCCAATTATAAACAGATCCCTACGCTTTTCGGCCTATGCCGAGATGCACAACATTCCTGCTTGCCCTGAAAATTACGGTTACGGTTCAAGCTGCACATCGCATTTCGCAGAGGGAAAATAAATAAATAAATAATGACAAAACAGAACAATAACAAGAGGGTTCTATATTGCTTTGTGCTTGGACCCCTAAAAAGAATTTACGCAAGACTTACGAGGTCCTGGTCTACAGTTTTACCAAACATGCAGTGCAAATAATCACATTTATCATATTTTGACATTTTTCAGTATCTTAATTCGATTAATGTTGCTATTTACCCAGTACATTGCTGAAGATGGGCTTGGGGACAATCCAGAAACGTCTAAGTGAACATTGAGACACATGCTGGATGCTAATTGGATGTTTGTTTTAGATGGGGTTTTTTAATTTATTTTTTATTGCATTTTACCTCGACATGAAAATGGTAGTCGACACACTTTTGGCTCAATTATATTACGTTGTTGAGTAAAATTATTTGTCTTTGTATGACTTGCTTTCCAGTAAAATTCTAGGAATAAACACTTCAAAAACTGTGATATTGTTCTCCAAGTGGCGACAAAAATGAAGGCTTTTATTTTTTGTGTAAGTTTCCAAATCGAAGCACAGATCAGCATTCAGGTTAAATGTCTGTTTTTCTTCTGTAGAATTTGCCGGTCTCCGTACGGGCGTAGCCGTGTTGGGAAAAGGCTTTTCGGAAATGGCTTTCACCACAGCTTTCCTCTACACAGCCGAACTTTACCCCACTGTGGTCCGGTACGCAGCAGCATTATTATTATTATTATTATTATTTCTTTTTTTAAACACGATCCTCGTAAAAATGGATGTCTTTAGAGAGCCTTTATTTGATTGCTGTTGCTGTTTACCCAGTACACTGCTGAGGGTGGGATTGGATTTGATCCAAAAAGGTCTAAATGAAGATTGAGACACAGGCTGGATGCTCATTGGATGTGTTCTTTTAAGATGTTATTTACATTTCATTGTTTTTTTAGGGTTTTCATTTCATTTTTACATTTATTTTTTAGATCTGACATTTCATTTTCCAGATTCCTTAATGATGAATTTTGGAAATCAAACTCTATCTTGATTCTTATTTGTTCTTACAGATCGTTTGGTGCGGTGACTGAAAGGCGATTTGTAGTTCCACTCTGTAGGAAATTTAGATTTTATAAGTAGCAAAGTAAAACCACAGTTTAAAATATGTCCAGAAACACTACTAATGGGAGTAATTGTAATATGTTCTAATATGTATGTGTGTGTGTGTGTGTGTTGTCGTCTGTGTGTCTCAGGCAGTGTGGTTTGGGTTACACCTCCTTCTTAGGTCGTTTAGGGGGTTCTCTCGCTCCACTTCTCGTCATGCTGGAACCCTTTTGGCCTTTTGCTCCGCCAGTGATTTTTGCGTTCACTGCACTAGTCAGCGGCTGCGTTGGATTCTTCCTGCCCGAAACTTTGGACACCTGCTTACCGGAGACCATCCAAGACGTGGAGGAGGGAAGGTGCTGGGTCCCTGCCTTTTACACAAATTTACACATGTGCAAAGTGTGTATATTAGGGATGCACGATATGGGAATTATTGACCGATGCCGATAAATGAGGAAGGCAGTTACAAATTGAGTGTGTGAAGACAGCTTATTTTGCTCGCCAACATTGCACTGCCCGCTCAGAACTTTCCCATAATAATAATAACAGCATAGTTCTGACATTTCTAACACGGCGCCAAGTCAAGCGAGCGTGAAAGCAGAGCGGAGCGAGGGCCGAGCATTTCCAGCATAGCACACAACATTTGAAGAAAAAGTAATTTCCCACCCTATGTGATGTACCAGCGCGTGTGACACTCCATATGCACTACCTAGTTCGTAGAGAGCCGTTAAGCTCAGAAATTTTGACGCAAAGTAACACTGTCCTTTTTTAAGACAAAAGGCGCAGGCCGTATAAAATTCACACGTCTGACTTTGGACATGCCTGCCACAAGCGCTACCTTTCCCCACATACAATAAATGCGTCATCAAATATCGCCTGGAAATATCGGGCAAATCTAAGCCGATGCCGACCTAAGACTTGAACCAAAAGCAGTTATTGGCCGATTTCAGTGTGATGCAGATATAATCGTGCAACCCTAGTATGTACTCGCTATTCCAACTCATTATTAAGCTAGTTTTGTCTGTATATTACTGAAAACCCCCCCACAATATATTTATATTTCAATTTTGCAAATTTAAGTACATTAACAAATTCACTCTTAAACAGCCATAAAAAGAATAAAGAATACTCATATTAATAGTTGCATAACTTGTAGTACAAGTTGAAGTAAATGAAAAGTTAAATATTGTTGATGAAATTGATTTTTTACAGTGCATGTGCTTTCACGTGTTCATTTTTTTATTTTTTGTTTTTATCGATGTTTTCCCTCAGGCACACAGTAAAGGAGATGGAAATGAACGAAATCAACTCCCGGCCTTTGGTAACAAGAGGAGAAGAAGAAAACGTCAAGCCTTCAGAAGGACACGGGGTGGAATAAAGCATTTATTAGGATTTAATAACATTAATGCATGTCCAAAATCTGTGACAGAAACACTGAAATAATCTGCATTATTGGGGAAGCAGATGATGTTGCAAAATCCCCCAAATTTTGAAGTTATCCTTTAAAAGAACATAAAACCTGCATCCAATGAAACAAAGACTTCCACTCACATTGTGCAAGAGACTTTAACAGACACAGAACAACATATAAAATAATTGTTTCAGAGAATAAACCCTAAAATTTAGATCCAAAAACCAATGAATAATAGATATATAATTTATATGAAGCCAGCAGTTTGTATGGAAAATTGAAATGATATTCATACTAATTTATTTTTAAATTGTCTTAAAGTTGTTTAAACAATAATATTAGTTATAATCAGTTTTTAAACGTTTTGGGCAAAAAGGACAGGAGTGAGGGACTGAGATGGTACTTTCATCACAAACCTGACTCTTTTTTTCTTTTTTTGTTAAATGAACATTAACAGTCGTCTCATTACCAAAGAGCTAAATTAAATCAGTCTTCTGAAGTTCTGAATGTGGACAATGATTGAAGTAATAAATATAAAGATAAATTGAATACAGAAATGAAATAATAAAAACTTTGACCACAATTTTGTTGATATTTTATATGTGAAGATAAATATATTATTGTTCCAAGATTGATGTTTTCTTTCATTTAGTAGATTAAAAAAATAATAATTACATACATACTACATACTAATGCAGTTAAAATTAGTGCGTGTATATGAATTATTTAATATAGACTTAACATTAGTTCCGTGCACCATTTTGTCATAATTTTAATAGTTTTTTTTAAAAATTGAAACTCAAAAACATACAAACATGGCATGAACACATCATAATGACAATTCACATAAAGGCACGAGTACAATAGATGAATGAAGAGCGGATCAGGATACATTTCACTGCTCGTTGTACCTGTATAACTTGCACGTGACAAATAAAGAATCTTGAATCTTGAATCTTGAATCTTGAAAACTAAACATTTCAATAAATAACAGAAAAAAACAAACAAACAAAAAAACCAAGAGGCTCATCTTAAATTATAGGCAGAAATTAAAGAACACATTCGAAGGGCTTTCTTATCTTTTACAGAATGCAAAGATTTGTGCAGCAAAACAAATTCCCTCGACCAGTGACTCATACATGGGTCAGTCTTAAAATATCTGCGTTTATGAATGATGAATTTCCCAAACAAGATGAAGATGTTTAGCAGAAAGGTCGCGTTGTCATTACCACACAGGCCAAATGTAATCATTTCCCATGTTTCATCATTTTAATAGTAATAACGTTTTAAGTCTTTTTTGTTTGTTGTTCGGTCCTTTTGCCACTTGATGGCAGTCAACAGCCTTCACTTGGCGTTTTATATGACGACGAAGAAAAGCGCGCCTGGTGTTCCGGTTCCGAGTTTCCCTCCGTGCTGTTGATCGAGTTTCAACATTAAAAATCCTTCTCAAAGTCATATTTCAGAGAAATCCAGCGCTGAATATTATGAGCTCCAACAACATGGCGGACCCGCGGAGACAGAATAAGATTTTCCGGTGAGTATCGTCCTCGCCGCTTCGCCTCAGCTCTAATCGGCTTTAGATAAGACGGTGTGAGGGAGTAAAATGACTTTTAGAATCTGAATAAACGTTTAAAATATTAATAAAATCAAGTAAACCTTCTGCTTTTCTGGATATAACCGCTTTCCAGCTCAAACGATTGATTGAATTATGATCGACTCGTTTAGAGAAACAGTTGCTTCACCTTCACACTTGAATTCATTGGGTTAACGTCGGTCCTGATAAAAGTGATTAATTGTAGGTTTTAAAGGTTTTAAAAGCATTTTATGGACATGTATTTGTCGGTATATTTTCTATTTGGGGTGTAGAGAGTAGTAATCTGTTGTTAATGTTGTCGATCCCTTCGAATCAATTAATTTCGTTATATATTTCATATTTATTTTCATATGGATTTAGTTGTCAGTAGTGTTAATACACAGAACTACGTTTATGGTTGAGAAACTAGAGCTGCAAATACGACTGAACTGTTTAAATTGACAACTGATTGTTTCATCGACTTACTTATTCCACTTAAAATACTCATTGGATTCGTCGGATATATGAGAAAATGTACAGTTTATAAAATACCAACATTAACAGCTTATTCTATTACATTTAAGTCAATCAACCATTTTATTGTATAAATTGCATGTCAGTTTCGTCCACAGTATCCATAAATAATAAATAAATGAAATTTTGTCGGTTTCAGGTTTTGATGGTTTTTCTCAGTTTGATTTTATTCTGTATTGTGTTATGTATTGTTAGAAATGAACATATTGTTGTTTCTATATAATTTTCAGCCCTTGTTTATGTGAATTTTACTCCTCTCTCTAATTTTTTTTTATTTTTTAAACTCTGGTATGAAATTGTAAGTTTACACTGTACATCCCGGCGCAAAAATCTCAACATCCCCCATTATCTGCTCCGACTGGCCCAAAATCGGCAGGCAGGGACTGATTTTACGGTCTGAGTGAGAATTGTGGGTAAAATTGGGATAAACAGAATTATTCTTGCCTCCTTCCAACAGCTACAAACCCCCAAGTACAGACTCCAACCCCACGCTTGAGGACCCGACCCCGGACTACATGAACCTGCTGGGGATGATCTTCAGTATGTGCGGCCTGATGCTCAAGGTGACCTGAAGCTAGAGGCAATGTTTACACCACACACACACACACACTTCCACATCTTACTGTCTTTGTGAGGTCTTTATATTGACTCCAGTAACAACTAGATAATATTTGTAATAAAATTACAGCTGCTCCTACCGGAGAGTCTAATTTTTGAAATCTGATGTGTGTGTTAAATACAGCTGAAGTGGTGTGCGTGGATTGCCGTTTACTGTTCCTTCATCAGTTTTGCAAACTCTAGAAGCTCAGAGGACACCAAACAGATGATGAGCAGCTTCATGTGAG